>OMKZ01032457.1:19569-53581 GCA_900302535.1 Neoniphon sammara | reverse complement strand
AAAGAGAGGCGGCGGACTGATTGAGAGCTACTGCAGAGATGGCCCTTTCCTTGAGGTCATGTTTGGATAGCATGTTGGTATCGTGTGGTTTTCCACACTCCCCACAGGTTCCAGTTTTGGCCAGCTCTCTCAGTGTGCCGGGTGTTACAGCCCATACTGTCTGAGGAAATTAAGAGCCTGCCAACTCAGTGCTGCTGTCTATCTCATAATCTTTTTCAGCAGAATACACAGATCAGAGCAGGCTTTATGACAAGGACGGAAAGACGCTCAGGTGGCCTTTCGTCAATATCACTTCCCTCTTGTCATCATATTGGGTCTCACAAGTTAATCATCCAGAAAAATCACCTATTAAACCCATTTTACCATGAATTATCCGGCAATTATCGCAAAATGATTCAGCAGTTGTTATATGTCAGCCTAATTTAAACCAACCGAATTCACGTATGCACCCAAACCGCATAGAGTCAATAAGAATAAGCAGGTACCAATTCATTATCTTGGTGGGGATGGTACAGACAGTATGTACATTACGTAGAATGGAATTGGTAAGTCATCATATTGTATCTTAGTATAAAGCTTATTAAAATTAAAATCAGAGGAAACCTTGAAACCTTTCTGAATCATTTCCTGCAATCCCTCATCTTTTCCCATTGAGGGAATTACTCTGTACTCTCACTAAAACAAGCTGAGACTTGTAGTTTACAACAGTAAATGCTGATGAAATCACAGACAGGATAAATATTTAATAACTTCATGATAGATGTAATATGGGAGGAAGAAACACAGAGGTGATCCAACTGAATTATGGATGCTATCCACACTTACTTAGAAAAAACAGTTTAACAGAGATTAAATGTAAATGTAATTTAAACAGTGGGCTAACTGAAACTCAGCTTCAACCATAGAGGTGAATGAACATATTATTTCCATATGTATATGAGACAAATTTAGATCTTAGCAGTGGAAGAAAACCCTTCCAACTCACTGACTGCATTTCTGCTGTAAAATTATTCAGCCATACACAAAGGGAAGTGGGAATGGGGGCTAACTGTAAATGTCAATGGACACGACATTATTCAAATTGAGTAAACTTTATTATTTCAAATCTAAAGATGTAAGGCTGGCTTCACACAATGCAACTTCCATGCAATTAGTTGCAGGCGGCAAATGGAACCTTTACTGTTGCCATGTCAACAAACCCATATGGAACATTCCAAATGATGATGCAAACCCAATTTATAATTTTTTATTGGATGGTTTGCCTGGAAGTTGCATGGAACTGAAGTTGCATTTCATGTAAAGCCAGCCTAAAATTTTAAAAGCAAAGTCAGCATTTGAAAGCCAAAAATCACATCTCTCCAAATTGTCCTTCAGAGACAGTGAGTGATGCGAAGAAACTGTTGTTTTGACTTTTAAACAGGAAGAGACTAATAGTGGCGTAAATGTTTTGTCAAAGAACAAATCAAATGTAGAGAGTGAGAAAGACAAATGCTAGTGCTCTGATCAATAGTCTGGATCAATAAGGGAGTGCTTTGACTAAACAATGAACACTCTCCTTCTGTTTCTTAGGCCAACAGATGTGCCATGGTAGAAGTGGAACCCATTCCATTTGACTCCAGCGACTGCGGTTAAAATCCCCTTTTTAACAATGAAATGTTAATGAACTCACATCACGTACACTCGAACACTTAACTGTGATAATCTCAATCACTTAGCGGCTAACAGGTGTTCAGTGGTTTCAAACTAATCGCAGGTTTGATTACAGTTGAAAGAAATTCCTCTCGTCACCAAGACACTTACAGGCTGCTTTACAGACCTGGAGGAATGAAGAATCATGGCAAGGACACTTATTTGATCCAAGGGGAGCTCTAACAGTGTGATTGCAATAAATGACAAAGAAAAAAAAGTCAAGGCAAATTAAAATTTCTGTTTATATGCCTAATAAACCACAGCGCAGCATCAAACAATTAACACCACTATATTGAATTGGGGAGATATTCAGCAGGCAAAGAGCGATTAGAAATTTGAAAGAAATTTCATGCTTCATAGACCATTTCATTAATATGGAAGACATATGATTCACAAGATCATTATGAAATGGATTTTGCTCTTTTTTTATGCCAATAGTATTACACATAGGAGAACATTCTTCAAAATGGACCTAATGCCATCTGGCTACAACGGTAAAACAGAAGACGTATTAAATGTATAACTGTCTATGTTTCCACGACGCAGTGTTACTCTAGGTACTCTGATTATGAGAAATGTGGTTTTAGTTTTTACTGTCTGCACTAATTCAGACCCCTCAAGATTTACGGACATATTTTGATGTCAACAAAAACGTTGTACGAATTGCTATTTGGATAATCCTTCTTTCTTTTATGTAAGAAAAAAACTGCTATTACTCAAAGACAGTACCACAAACTTTTCCTCTAGTGGACCATTCTTTCTTTAGACAGCCTGGAAGGTAATATTTTGTTAATTGGTTTATTGGTGGCAGCAGGTAGTATATACTCACCTGCAAGAAATCAAAAGTTCAACTTAACCCGAACAAGACCTTAACCACAGTGTGGTCAATATCTGTGCTACATAGTGCAAACATAGCCACTCAGTCTGTGGGGTCACCCTAGTGGCCAACGAATTCATGCATGAACAGCTCTAGATAATGCTACATAGTCTCTCTATCACTTATATCTGTTTGCTACTATTCAAAGACTCCTTAAAAAAAATAAAAACCGGTTGCTGTGTCCTTGCTTCAGAAGAGCAAGAAAAGACTCAATTTGCGACGGCGACACACGTCAAATGTCAGCCAGTTAAGCCCGCTGAACTGAACTGATACGAACTTCAAAGTTCCCCAAAAACAATGTTGTGTTGATGTGGGTCTATATCAAGTACTGTGCATGACCAAAATGTCAAAGCAGAGGGAAAGGAGGAATTGAACTGTGACTTATAGGACCTGAGCTAGTGGACTGGGACATTAATTACCAGCTGTCAGTCAAACACCCACCATCATTTGCTGGACATTTGCTGGAGGATAGTTTTACTGTACAAGACATCTTGGTCGCACATGGGGGAAGAGACACACACACATACATGCACGTGCACACGCACACACACAGGCACACACACACACACACACACAGGCAAGAGTTTCTTTGTGGATATAATAAGCCGTGCAAATGATTGTCAGGTGAGCTGCCTGCAGTCAGGAGAGATAAGAGGAGGCTGAGAAGGCCCTGAGGCCACTTCCCCCTGTCCAGTGCAGCCTCTTTACTCACCTGAAGCCAATCTCAAGGGGTAATGGAACTGGAAAAAGTTATTAACCCCGCTTTGCAGCAAGGGCAGAACAGCTCTATTAAGCCAGTGCACAAGGATTCCCCCCATTTTCAATTACTACTTCAAAAGAGCAGAGAAATTTTAGAAAAAAGCAGCCTTGTTGGCTGCAAGAGAGAAGGACTTAGTGGCCCCAAATCCCAGTAGCTCTTACATCCGCTCTTGTTCCCCGTGTAGGCCTGACAAACTCCACAAGTTGTCGGTGGATATGTTCAGTCTATTCATCTGACTAACACTGCAATGGCGATGGCACACCCCCTGAAAAATGGGCTTGTAAGGAAGGGATAGAAGAGAGGTCGGTTGTTTGGGACTGGGGAGTGAAGAGTAGGTTAACAAAGTGCAGAGAAACAGTTGAATTTACATATGGTCTACTGGAAGTGCCAAATCTGGCATCAAATAACTTGGCATTGACTTGAATCACTTTCAATACACTAAAAAGTCGACAGAGCACTGGGCATGCTGGCCCCCTTCATCACCACTTGCAAGCACATACTAATCCAAAAAAGACTGGCACCCTTGCACCCTATAGTGCCCTTTTTAATGGGAGCATTCTCTGATCTGATTTGAAATTCTAGGATTGGAAATCCCTCTCCCTTGGTTTCAGCAGTGAAAGCAAAACTGATCTCTTTGTGCAAAATATTTACGTAACCTTTCAAAGGAACTAATATGCGCTACAGTAATTTGCGGGGAGCAGGTGTTGCAATGTGTTAGTGAATTGCATGTAATCTCAATTTGCACGACCATGCCTACAAATAACTTATGTGGGAAAATAATAGTATTTATATTATTAGCTATTAAACTGAGCTCTATCTGTTCATTTTTCTCTGTCTTTGTGTTTAACGCGTTTTGCAAATTGCAGTGCTTAATGGAATTATGGTATGCACTGCTGAGGCTGCACAGAGCCCAGGAGACATGCTGTCATGGCAATAAAGTCAATAAAGTATTTTGTTCAGCAGTTCTCTTAATTACAACACTGTGCTACCACAGAACTTTAGTGTTAACAGTTGGAGTTTTTAATGTCAGCGTAAGTAGTAAACCTCATAACTCAACAATTATCTGTAATTTCCATATTTGAACTTCAGTATGAAGGATATGGGTTGAGAAAATTTTCTTGGTCTTATGTAACTCTTTTGAAGCCCTCTAGATAAACTCAAAAAAAGCAATGTGGTCAATCTAAGGTTGTTTTTCGCGGTTCCTGAAAAGTTGACAGACAATTGCAGAGATACGAGGTTTTCACCTGACAGGGACAATATGCAAGAACATGACAGACACAGAAAGGTTTATTTTTACAGCAGGGTTATTGGGCCATTTTCCACACGTTGCACACGGTTTGTGGATAGCATGGCATCCAGATTTTAGTAATTTTGGTGAAATAGTGTGCACTCTTCCCTGCACAAACCTTTACTGATCCAGGCCTCAGTGTCTGGCTAAAAGGGAAGTCCAATCCAGGAGGTGTCCCACAATAACTGCTGAGCTGGAACATAACACACACAGTGTTGTACTTTAGCCGGCACCTCTCACAAAACTTTAACTTATAGGCAACACATCTCATTTAAGTCCGAGCCGTGAACCGTATAATGTCTGTTTAAATACCAATTTCATACCAGTCACACTTTGTGCCCAAATGAAAGGCCAGTGCTTGCAGCCGTGAAAGCTGCAAACATTGTCAAAGCATTTGTCTAGTGCATCAGTCATATTTTGGTATTTGGCTCAGATTTGGCCATCAAGGTCCATTACTCACAAATTACTCACACACAAACTGCTCGGGAGCTGTGGTAGTCCATTGTTTCTCTGCCCCCACTTTTCTTAGAAAAACAGCGGAGATCAAACATTACAGTTGGCTGGCTGACTTACTCTGCTTTCTATCACGTTTGACAGATACAATTATAGGAGGGATAGGAGCTCGAAAGCCCACATCCAACATTAACCGACCCTTAGCCCTGGTTGCGTGCTTAGACGGCTGTGAGGCTGGAGGGGGTGGCGGCGGGGTGGTGGAGGACCAAGGCTAATATAGCAGCCCCTGGGGAGTCGTGTCTATTGGAATCAGCCTGACGTGGGAGGCCAGACCCGGAGGCCACGCACCGACTACAGGTAGGTGAGTCATACGGTTAAAGGGGCACTATTTGCTCAACCGCTGCCTGACTCCAGATTCACCCTACAGGGAAATCTGCCCGGCAACCACTGGCAGCGTGACAGGTTCCAAGAGGCGGAAAGCGAATGACGGGAATTTAATGGTCACGGAGCTAGACTTGACCCTCCAGGGCTCTTGAGGCGCGGGTGCAATTGATGTACTCCAAGGGGTTATACAGAGTACTGGGATCATTCTGTCAAGTGGACCCAGGTTTTAGATTTCACACTGTGCTGACAATTTTGTATAAGGATAAACTATGCCTGTGATTTTTTTTTTAATATCATCTATCATGGGCTTTTTTTTATCATGGAGGGTTGAAGCAAAGTAGAGGAACAACATAAAACAAATGCCCTGTAGCTTTTATTTTATTTAGCTTCCATCCTCCTGCTTTTCATCTTCCCGCCCACTCCTTCACGCCTTCCCCTGCTACGCCCTGCATCCCGCAGGGCACAGATACAGAAATTGCAACTGACATGGCTTATCAAGGCAAATATCGGGAGCAGCATTTTGCATAACGCTAAAAAAAAATACAACAACTAGGCTAAGGAAAACCATAGTGGTATATCATTTTTATCACACATAACTTCCTCAACATTTTAAAATACTCACAGGTTTTGCATGTAAACAAAAATAAAGACACGTGGGAAATCCCTGGGTTTAAAGAAAGAGTGGTCAGTTCATTTTTGCTCCTCATGTCTTTGGCTACATATCAGGCAGCAGATGGAGCAGTTTAATTTGCTTATGTTGATGCCTTTTGTCATTTTCTATGGTGCTCATGTCAAAAGAAATGTCCTCAGAGCTGTTAATGTTGCTCACAAACAGACGCCCCTTCAAGTGCTCTTCCCAGACACTTGGCAGCTGACCTTTTAATTCTGTTTGGCGTGTGTGTGCATGTGTGTGTGTGTGTGTGTGTGTTTCAGTGATGGTCTTGCCTTGGCTTGAAACGAGAAACATTACAGCCACCAGGTGACTGAGGGCTGAATATGTCTCATCTGATTCGTCACTCAACAAAGATCCACTTCAAATGGTAAAGAGGTGATATTTGATACTTTGGAGTGAGTTTAAGGAAAGCTGCTTCAAATCCAGCGCTTACCCATAGCCTCGCTCAAACCACGACTCCTTCACTCTCCAGCACCATATGTCCAAAAATATTTAATATGCACTGACATTTCCAGCAGAAATGAATGTGCAGCGCCTTATCTGATTTGCCACTCGTCAAGAATCCAATTTAAATGATGAAGTGTGTGAATTTCAACCTAGGAGAGTTTATGCCAAGGGGCTAAATCACACAGCATCAACCATGTCACATACTTGTTGAGGTGGGGTGAATTCCAGGTTACTACATATCAGCTTTCAGCAGAATATTGGAATTAAATCAGCTAATCCAGTGCCTCTTCCCTACAAACACCCACATCTTGAATCTAATTGACACTTGCAACAGATTGGCGCTTTGATCTGACGTTTGAATCACACCATCCCCGAGCCCCCTACCCGGCACACGAGTGCACATGCAAACACGCTACCTTTCCCAACTCCGCGACATCTAATTTCCTCTGCAGAGACGACTTGAGCTATACCGCAGCCATCAGCGCTTATGCACAAACCTGACAGCTTCCTCATCTGATGAAGGTGTTAAAGAGTGATGAGCGAGTGTGATTTGAAGGTGACAAACAATTCAACTCCAGAAATAACATCCCAAATGTCACTGATCTGCCATTTCAGGCAGATGCGCATTGTTCATGACTAGGATAAAACAATAGAGAAGCATGTCATGATTAGAATGGGATGCTGAATATGGTACCTTTTTCTTTTTGTTGTCTTTTTTTCTGAAAGCCTTTCCCCCTTGCTATCATATACCTACCACATTTCCACTACGGATTTTGTTTGATAAACAATGTGCCTCTCCATTTAGCAAATTAATTGTTGGAAAATTATAATTTAGCTCAGCTCATTTTTCAACAGCACCCAGTTAGTATAATGACATCAGAAAACACCCCATGACTATCCAGCGAGCAGGAATTTAACCTCTTTAATGGGTATCGGCTGGGCCTAAAAATATAACATCCTAGCATTTTTCCATCATGAACTAGACTGAGCTGTCAGATCCAATCTCGCTGGCACACTATCATTTAACACAACAGCCTCCCTAAATCATACTCCAAAGTGAAGAGTGAGACTTTGAACTCATTGACTGCGGTGGCAGCTTGATAGATAACATTGTGAGGGTGACATTGAAATAAACAGGCATTGTGACCAACAATCTTTCAGTGCTTATCGTTTGCCATCAGGCGTCCCTGACACAGCATTAGCATGAGTTTTGATTTTCTCATTTGGGAGAAGCTCTCTCATTTGCAAACGCGCTGTTATCGCTGTGACCCAAGGTTATGAACAGCTCCAGTGGTGGAGAGAGATAGGGTGAGACAGAAACACAGAGAGAGAGGGAGGGAGGGAGAAAGAGAGAGAGGGAGAATCTCTCATGCTTTCCTTTAGCACCTTGATGTATCTCATCACCACGGCCCAGATGTGACAATACCACAGATGTCAGTGGTTTTAACCAACAAAACATAAGCACACATACAGCACACACAACATTTGACAAGCAAACTAGATACCATCAAAGAGATTTTTGTTCCTCTGAGCGCCAAGTCTGCAGATTGCGATCGGATGCAGCCATATCAGACAGTGCATGAAATTGGGTTGAAATTGCTCTTGAATAATACAGCTTGCAATGCAGCCGCGGCCGTGTGATACAGAGATGGTAAACTAAGATGGACGTTGGGTGCTATGCTCGTGTGCAAAGTGGGATTTCCGCTGGCTGCATCCTGTGTCTCCTTTACTTCAATTTGTGCCTATACTGCTTAACTGAGAGGATCAGTCTCTGGCTGATCTGAGCAGACAGCTGAGGGCATTTAATGATGTCTCCTTCTATACACTCTCCCACTGATTCTGCACGTAAGAGCTCTCATTCCACAACTTTGCTTTAATTTGCTTGCTTTCTCTAGCTTGCCATTGCACCTACTCCTCCCTTATTTTTCACAGATACAGGGGAAACTTTGTACTGAAAACTGTTGCTGTGAAAATGGAAAAAAAAATGCTAAACTAGGAGGTTATAAGTTTGATGCTTATACCTGAGAGCACCACAGGGCATCAAATGACAGGCAGCAGGGAAGGATCTCTGTTTGTCACCCAAACTTCACAGCTCCACAAGAACAACTTCACCGGTCCTGACAAAGGTTTTAGCACTTGTAGTCACAATCATAATCCCTGATGATCACATTATTGTCAGATTCTGGGAGAAAAACAAGGCTCTGAACCAAGACATCTGTTGTATTGGTACCTACAGGCAACAACAGAGAAGCACCACCCGGGCCGCACTGATAATTATCACTTGTAGCTGTAGCCAGTGGTGCACCAATGATGCTGCCATAATCAAGTAATGCTTCAGTGATTTTTGAGTATTGCCTGGTCTTGTGAATGAAAAATGTGCTCAAGTGTGCGCAATGATTACAAAATCTGTTTTACCTCCACGACATCCCCCCCTCTCACTTTTCAATGCGGCGAGAGCTGTCCTTGGTGCTGAAGAGGCCTGCTGCTTTACACAGATTGGAGTTTTAGTCATGTAAACATTACTTGGAAGCAAAAATAATCTCAGTGGTTGAGTTATAGCTCAGCGGGTGGAGTCAGAGAACCACATTTTTTTTCTGGCTAAGGCTGGCTAAGGGAAAAAAATCCAATACTATATCATCTAGGTTAGCTAGTTAGGCTGGCGGGTCTCGAATTTGAATTATCCATACCAGCATATAGCAATGTAGTTAAGATAGCTAGTAAGCCTATCACCTTTCCAAGATTATAAGTAGCATTCTCATGAATAAATCTGTGTCATTTATATTTTTAACTGGAACTAGCAGCTAGTATAAGTCACAAAGACAATCTTCACTGTGCACATGTCATTGCAGGACACAGCTATGAAGGCTGTGACTCTACAGAATCATTTTATTGTACCAGGAGTTCAGGAGGCTCAAAGGAAAAAATGTGATGTGACTGCCACGCCTACTCAAAGCACCATGCTGGGTCACACCTTATCACAGATTACACGCTTGTTTATTTGTATTTTGACCAGGGTTCCCTCCCCTATTCAGGTTAGCGCCAACAAACTGTGTATCGTTGGTACTGCCCATTGAGGTTCAACCCAACCAATGAGATTATTTCTGCCTCCAAAGCAGCTCTGCCTCCAAGATTGTATAACAAAAACTCCAATCTGCCTACTTTACAGCCAACTGCCTTTGACACACCACCCTGTCACAGTGGATCAGACCCAGGCCCAAACCCCTGTACACATCCAATTTCACTGCACGCCTTAATTCCAAGTGGGCTGCTGAAATCTCTCCCTATATAAGCCTCTCTGTCATGGCTTCTCATGAGTCACTGAGCCTCCTGACTTCACCACTCCCCCATTTATAGACGCTCCATCAACACTTTTTGCAAAGTGTAAGTGTGAAGATTCCACATGGATTCAAATGTTTGCTCATTCAGATGCAGTGCAAGAACTTTCACAGATCACTATGACCAAACCCTTGTGATGGCTAATTGAGGCTGCATAAACTTTAACCTAATGTCTTTTTATTCTCTCTCGATAAAGTACTTTTGTTTGCAACTTTTGTTTCAAAAAGTACTTCATAAATACAGTTATTATACATCATTATTATTATTATTATTTTCAAATCCAGGGCACAGCTTCTGAACTGTACACTCTTTATACAACGTGCTTTAATGTTCAGGGGGCTTAAAGGGGCAATAAGCACGGTTTTAATATCCATAACATATATATAGTACCTATACATCAGTGAGGTGCTGACACAGACTTTTATACCATACTCTCTGCTTTGCAGCTAATATCCACCCACTCATTTTTAAAGACAGCTTCAATCTCTCTCTCAACCTACTTTCTATAAATCTCAATATATTCCAATGTATGGAAGTCTATGGGGGAAAAACATTATTTATGTTTTGATTTATTACCTCAGTAAACATTTCCACCATAAGGTTATGTTCTCAATAGCTAATTTCTAATTTCACATCCCCTTAAATGTTCCTTTATGCTCATGATTCTGTTAAGAGTAAATAAAGTAAAAACAGGGGTATGTTTTCAAAGCGTATATTCTTTTTGGAGCAGGTCTGCTGCATAATTGTTTTGTATTGTAAATCTTTATTGTCCCCGGAGGGCAATTCAGCTGCAGCATAAAAGACCCAACAAAAACAAAATAAGATGCACAAAAAATGCACAAAACAACAATAATAATGCAATAATGTAGTTATCATACACATGCATAGCTATGATAATGTCTACATTTAAAGGCTTTATTGTGCCGCTGAGTCCATATTGAATGACTGCGCCCTCTCAGGACCTAGTGTTATTTTGTTTAGAGACTATAACATTGCTACATTTTCTTTTATTCAACACTAAAATGTCTTGCTCTGCATTCAAATTTTCTAACAGACCCTTTAAGGATTCTGCGCTCCACTTTTTTCAGTAAGTTTATTTTATTTATTCACCTGTTAACTAGCCCAAATTAACACAATATAAGCCAAATAATGCACCCTGTATGTTAAGCTAGCATTAGCATTTGCTACCTGGTCAGGGTTACACTAGCTCCTCCTCAGCTCCATCCATCATCCAAATTTGGGTTTTCCTTATGTTTTCCAGCTTCATTACAAAATGGTATAGAAATTACAAAATGGTATAAGGGGACGCTCCTACCTTCTAAAAGACAAATAGGTGACATCACAACAGCTGTGTCCGTTTATTTCAGCTGTAGATAATGAAAAAAAAATCATTTTGAGGTCAACTATCCCTTTTAAAAGGATAGGTGGGGCAGTGCCAAAGACTTGTGTGGGAGGAGATCATTGTTTTTGCAATTCCTAATGGTCCCCAGCAAAGGTTGTTAGAGGTCATGAATTACTTAACGCATGTTAAAAGTTTCCAGAAAGAGAAAAAACACAGGAGAGGAAAGACAATTACTCTCGATTGTCTCCAGTTACAATGCAAAACAAAATGGCAGCAATGTAATTCCTATTGATCTCAGTCTGATTTAACAGTTCACTGACTGGGATGTCAGGCTGGTGGAGAAAATACATAAATAACAAGTGAAAGTAAAAGAGCGCCCCCCCAAGGGAGACAAACAGAGCTGCAGAAAGAGTGACAGGGCTGGTGGATTCGAACAGAGCACTGAGGGGAGGGAGTAATGGAAAGGAGAAGGGAGCTGCCTTTTTTTTCCTGGTCTGTTTCGTGTTCAGGGCAGATCACATGGAGCTGACAGTGGGTTTGGACTGAAGCTGAAGGGAGGGCTGAGGAAGTGGCATGGTGAAACATGCCTCTGAGAGCAATTAGGGGGCCAATTACCTTCCTCTTATGGAGGATGGCATGTCAGGGCTGGCCAGCTCCAGCGTGGAATCCTTCCTGACATCAGTCCCCAGGAACCACAACCCATACTGATGCTTTTCACCTCCCCTATCACTGCTTAGACAGCACAGCACCACAGCCAGCTGGACAAAGTCAACAACAGCACAAAGGAAAAGTCTGCAAGGGCTGCAAATGCACAAGTATCAATGCTTGTTGAGTGATTCTCAACACTGTGCTCTATTGAATAGATCAAATTGCTGTTATTACGAGCAAATGAAGCGTAAGAAAAGCAGGCAACTGTCTTTAGCTGTTTACCACCCTGTCAGTATTGGCCTATTTTTCTGAATGTCTTATTAATATCCAGAGCCTGGGAAATTTAAATTAGCCTTTTAATTAACTAAACATGAGTGCCATTCGGTAATCTGAGTTATGAGAGATGACAATGTGAAGCAGGGTGGGCTGCTGTGATAATTCTTATTTTTGGTGAGCAGCGGGAGGCTATGGGAGGTGGGACCGGATTGGAGGGCCATTTTCCCAGAGAGCCATCTCTGCAGCGAGCCAGTTTGGCACTAGTAGATTGCCACTGGGACTCAACTGGGCATCGGAAAACAGGTGCGTCATTCAAATGCTTCCCAATACGATGGGACAGAAGGGGGGGCCGGCAGACCACCAACGCACAGAGCCAAAGCCCAGAGCCCAGCGGAGGTCAAAGCACACAGCAGCACATTGTAGAAAGCCTGACTGCTGTTCCCCGTCTGACAGGACTCATGTGGCCACAACGCGGGGCTGGCACGACCCAAATGTCCAAAACATTTAACAGAGACAGAACACAACTGACAAAACAACACAACAAAAATAACAAGAATAGTAATGATAATACCATTTAGCCTGTGGTATTTTGGTTGAAACAATTTACAAAGTGTTTTGACAAGCAAATAAAATTAGACAACATACTCATAAACTCAACTCAATAAAAAGAAGATCAAGAATGAAAACTTAATAGATTTTAAGAAATGAAGGTCTTTACTTCCAATCCATATACACTTACATATCCAACAACACACTTTGAATTAAAAATATATTCTTCTGTTATTCTTAGACTGAACATTATAATTCTTGAACAGTAGCCAAACAAAGGGGTTGGTAAGTGATACATATGAAGGTATGAGTGGTGATTTTTGTTTCGAACATCTGTCTAGCTCTTCAGCTCTGCTGGTTCCACCAGTGGTTTTGTCATTACAAATGCATACTGCACGGCCGAGCTTTGTTCAAACCCACAGAACTTTATTTTAAATTCCAGTGGAGATCCCAAGGTTTCCAAAGATCCCAAATACGTCCTGCTGAATTACAGGCAAATGTGTATAAATGATGCACAAGGCATCTACATATTTTCTATTTGATGTAATGCTGCAGCCATAAAACAATGGCACCTTGGGTTTGAATATTTTACTCAATGTAAGTGTGATGTAGCTTCAGTGAAGTGTTGCAATCTGCTGATACACAATATGCGTGTGACATTGTGTATAGTATAGAAAAAAATGTTTTGTTTTGTTTTTTTTTTCCTAAATTTGAAGCTACTTCATTTACTTAATTTAAGGCAAAATCAGAGTTCAAGGGGTTAAATGGTCAGAAGTGAGTTATGGAGTTATATGTTGTAGGCCTTTCCCACCAGACTTTATCAGATTGTTTTTGTGGTATTTCTGGAACATGTTTTATAAAATATATCATTACAGACTCCTCCTCGTGCCACACTCTTCATGCCCGGCTACAGTGGCACATTCTGTATAGTAATCTGTCTACAGAGTGCTCTCCTTCTGCCTCCTCCCGTCAACTCTCTCTCTCTGTGCGGCTGGATGGAGCTGTGCTTATTACCTCAGATCAGACTGTGATTGGATCTGCCCTGCTCCACCAGGGGGACCCAGATACTGTAAGCGTGGGCTTGGCCTCTTCAGCTAAAGCCTATGACCTTGGAGCGAGGTGGCACCCGGGGAGCCTGCAGAACGAACAATATAAGGCCGGGAGGGAGCCAGGCATACAAACAGTCCATTACCATCCATAATATGGACTCTCTGCTGTGCCCATCCAGAAACCTCATGGCTCTGCCATCTCTTTTCATTTCGCCCTACCAGGGAGGGGGAATCTCTCCCTTTGCCTATGTGACTACAGGGGTGCAATCTGGCCACAGAGGAAGAGACCCGAGCACATGAATACAGGGGCTAGTTTGCTGCAGGCAGAGCTGAAATTGCTCTATTACTGGGCTCCATTTGAAATCAGTGTGGGAGGGAGTGGCAGAGTAAAGCTCAGGGTTTTCCCCTATGCTTTTTTCTGTTGCTGTCATTCATGGTATGGGGTTCTGCATGTGCTATTAACAATAATTAACCTCAAATTACAGAGTAGCCACGCTGATGTAACACGGTGGAATAGCTATGAAAATTACCACAGTGTAGCAAGTCAGCACAGAAAAACCTGAGCCAAAAATTAATCAATACATACATTATCATCCAATTCTTCAAAAACAGCTGGTATACACAGCCAGCTCGCAGTGAAAAATGTATCTTTTTCGCTTCAAGTATGCAGAAATAATGTGAACTTGAACTTGAGCATTTATCAGTATGGTCTGGTATCATATCAATGTAATAGCTTCCTAAAGAATCCATAAAGACTTTCACAGCACATTATTACTTACCGTGTAGAGCAATATCAGTTTAATCTTCACTATTCGGCTCAGTCACTTAAGAGGAAAATGGGAATGGAAAGAGTATGATTAAGTCAAACTGAAAATTTGGAATTGCTGCTGATAGCACAATCAGCTCTGACTAGCTGGGATTACAGAGACAGATCGCTTCCTATACAGAGCAAAAAAAAATTCATTATACTGTAAGCATTGCAGTTTCTGTATAAAAGCCCTGTTCATGCAACTATCCCGTGTTGATTGCTTTTATTTTTTTTTTTTTATTCTTTGAACTCACTAAAGTACAACAGAGAAACCTTCACAATGCCTAATCAGAGATGTCAAACTGCCTTTATCTAATCACACAAATGGCACATAAGTGGACTGTTTCCCCTTTTCCATCTGTGATGCGTAAGTGGATAAGGTGAATGAGGGGGCCTTGCAGTAGAGAATTATATAAGAGTAAATGCTCTCTTTGAGGCATTATCTATGAACAAAAGAGCCTCAATTGACGTCAAGTAAGTCGGGCCGGTGCAAGCTATCCCTGGCAACGCTGAGGACCATACAATCAAGCAGCATTGTAGCTGGAGTGGGTCCCTCTCCTGCATGATCATTAGGCAAATGGAGACGCTCCGTAGGAAAGCATGCAGTTCGGTTTGCGGTATTTTTTCTCAGTCCCAATTCTGGAAAAAAGTGACATGCCCTGTTATCTATGCTGTTTGAGTAATCTTTGAAATGGTAAGATGATAAACATTTTCAGCACCTCACTCCTCGAGCCACTTGGATGCCCTAAAATGACTGTTAGGCAGAGTCACTGTAATCTAAATGGACACGATCAGAGGTCGCCTCTAATATGAAGTCAGTCACTGTTATATGAAATCAGTCGCTGTAATATGAGAGAGGGAGCGTATGAAACAAACCACAGGATACATGTAATCTCACAACAGAGTTATTTTTTGCCTCTAACTTGCTGAATGTCAGTAACCTTGGGAAGGAAGTGCAGCCCAAGATCGTGGTCAACATGTGAACTCCAAAGCACTGTCTACTGAAATTATAGGGGCCATTCTCTATAATGATTGCACTGAGGTAAACAGAATTAATCATGATTACTGGAAAAAATAGCTTGAAGGTGGCTCACCATAGGGAGCGAGGGAGAGAAACGCAGCGACTCAGCAGCAGCCCTGAGCTTATCCCTGCTCACATCTCCTAAATAGGTGATTTATAGGAGCCATTAAAAGTGAGGGGCAGGCCACACATCTCATTACACCAGTTAGATTGTTTATAGTCAGTAAAGAAAGTGTGCCTGTACTATTAGGAATGGGTCCTTCAATCATATGTGCAGGTCCTTGATATGATAGGTCATGCTGGTACAGTGGGGTAGAAAACTACAGAAATATAAACAGTTTACTGTACTGTTGAGTTCCTGCTGAAAAATACCAGAAAGGTGCAGCGCGATGAACAAAAAGGAATATCAGGAAATATTACAAAGAGGTGCTGTTGCGCCATCCTATGACAGGGCTTAAGGCATACTGCCTCGAAATACCCACCCCCATGTTTGATCATGTTTATTGTCTTCAACCATCTGCAGCTGATAACCCTTGACTGAACAAGCTGTTAGTTATCCCATGTGGGAGTGTGGAGAAATATCGGTGCTGCTTTGGAAACGGCCTTGCTGTTACAAGGCACTGCAGTGCTGCGGGTGGTGCCGCTCCAAGCAATTTTGGGGGGGCAAATAAGATGGTCAAAGGTCCCGGCAAGAGGCAGCAAAGTGAGGCACAAAGTAAAAAATCGACTCAAAATTTTTCCTGACAGCCAGATGCTTCGGTATTGTTGTAAATCAGCAGTGTGGAAGCAGCCAGTAAGACAATGTTTCTCCTTAAACCACTGGTGCCCTGTGAATCACAGCCTCAGTACTTTTCATAATATGAGAAAGAAATGATTGACAAGGGTGTCATACCGCTGAAAGAGCACAGAGACAAAGTAAAGTACTTCTTCATTTATTACCGAATAATAAAAGCTGCTCCAAGTGGGGAGTCCTTGCGCAATTAAACATTGAATAGAAAGTTTCTGATTTTGCCATTGTGTCGAAAAATATTCAGCGGATCAGTCAAGAGATCCATTAAAAATGGAGACGCCCAAGTGGGAACAAGCACAGCCGGGCTGACACTGTTGCTTCTATTCAACACCAGCTGAACGCGTTCCTGTGACATTTAAGGGAATTAGGTGGTGTTAGGAAAAATGACAACCATTTTGTCTCTGTTAAAGAGCTTAACCAAGGCACAGAGAATGGCATCGTGAGCTCTCATACCAGCTTTGAAAATACAAAGAATAACATTAGCCATCATGGTGGCACTCGAGTACGTCTACTGTGCCAGTGTCTGAAAAATTGTGTTCTGAAAAGGTGTCTGAAGTGCTATCAGAAAGGCTTGTTGAAAACCTGCATGCAAATGTGTGTGCTGCCAGCAAGTCGGGCTGAAGAATAAGAGGAAACATCACTTCCTTCCTGTCTCACTGATGTCAGGTTTATGTAAACAGAGTGCAGCCACAGTCCCTTTGAGTTCCTCTGGCATAGGGAGAAGGTTTTGGAATACAAAAGACTTTCCCTCAACCCGGCGAGAAAAGACAGGATGGGTTTATTTTCAGCGTGGTGCTACTGTCAAGCTATCACTAGGCTGTTGGAGTGCTCCTGAAATCTCAAGAGGCAAGTTTACATCAATTAATGTGCTTTAATTAAAGGAATACTCCAAAGTTTTGGGCAAGATCCCCTTTAGCCGACTTACTCAGGCTGAGACAAGATGTTCAATACCATTTTCACCTCTGTACGTCCACCGCTGCGGTTCCTATGGTCAGCATGTCGTGTTAGCTTAGCATAAAGACTTGAAATCTATAGGAGTTATTAGCCTAGCTCCATCAAAATGAAAAATAAACCTTACAGCAACTCCGAAGCTGTCTTATTTACACGGTGTATTGTGTATTTGAATTACACGTCTTGGAATAATTTAAAAAAAAATTGTTTTAGGATTTTAGGAGAAGTTGGATAGTAGGAACCACTGTTTGTTTTTTTTAAATTTCCAAGATGTGTATTTTAAATACACATGAGGGGTGTCTGCGAGGCACCCCTGGTCTGACCTTCAGCTGTGGACCGGCAGTCCAGGCTGATCAAGCTGAAGAAACCAACTGCCAGCCCTGCCTCGTCCACTGTCAGGTGTTGACAACCTGCATAAACACCAAGTGAAGAGCGTGGCGCACCTGAGGGGCAAAAGCCAGAATGAATAATCCAACAAGTCACTGAGATGAGCTAGAACATCTAAGCTAAAGCTGTGATATGAAAGGTAAAGGGGAAAGCTACTGTTTGATAGCAACAAGAGATTCATAACCAGGTCCCTGTTTTTATTAAATATGCATTTACCAGCTTTGCTCCAAATGGCAGCAAGAGGGAACTATTTGAAAAAGATGAAGTTCAATAGCCAGAAATCATGAAGTCATTAGTAACCTGCGCACAACTTGGCTAGTCTGTGATCACTACCAAAAGATACCAAAGGGATAAAAAAGCAAAAGATCTAACATTGGCAGGTCCAGCGCTCAATAGGAGACAGTTTGTATTTCACACATCATGTGGGTGGAGAAGCTTTCATACATGATACCAGAATTTAATTTGTGTAGTTTTACATGAAGATCTTGCCTACTGTATCTTAAATGACCAGTAGACAAGTAGTTCTGTTGTTTTTGCTAGCAATCACCATGTTTTTTTTTCCCTCCACAAAGCAAAGAAACAAGTTTCTGGATTGTGAATTATACAACTCCATGCAAAGTTTGTGCTTTTTATGCAAATCAATTGGAGCCACTGTAAAGAGCAAGCCTATTTTGGATGATTGACATAAAATGATTGGTCTATTAGCCTATCAATCATGCAATTAAGGTCTGCCATTATAAATCAAGCTTGATGGTTTGTGATTGGACACTAATGCGTGTTGGGCTCATTAGTCTCGACTGTTCTCAGCAGATCTGTCCAGAACCAAATCAATGAACTCCACTTTTTAAAAGGACTACAAACAGCTGTGACCTTTGAAGCAGAGAGGTCAACGTGATGCCAACTTCCCCTCAAATTGCTTGAAATTGATTGTGGACAGAACAAGGCCGTTTCAGCTGCTGCACTTATCAAACAGTTGAATCACCACACCGTTTTACAGCGTCTCGAACAGCATCTGCAAACATAAATTATTTAACATGGTTACAGTTGGAGTTACAGTGATCTGTAGATAATGTTTAAGGGCTTCGAGGCTATATGTACATAGCCAAGGACAATGAATCCTGGGTATCCTATCCTATTCTGTAATTATGCATGCGGACGCTAATTTCCCATCAGGGAGAACACTGTGTGCCTGGCCTATCTCTCCTGCCCTCTTAGTGCTATGACAACACAGGGAAATGAGCGCACACTCACAATCACACACGCACACACACACACACACACACACACACACACACACACAGACATTGCTTTTGGAGCGAATCAAAGGAAAATGTCCCTTCCTTCCCTTGTTTTTTCCTCACACTTCTCTCTCTCTTTGAAGGCCTCTAGATCTGACAAGCTGGTTCAAACGTTTATAACCCCTAATTGAAGTCAAACACATTTCCTCTTAAGTGGTTTGTATATTTTGGATGGCAGCCACACTCACTCATCTGCTTCTCTTGCTGAGAAAGTTAATAGTTTTCTAACAGAGTGCAAAGCCAACCTAAACCTTAGCTGCAGCGAAAGAGTCTGAACCAGCACTGAGTCCAGGAAAATTAATTGACAGGCATCACTACTGTACAAAGGGCCTCTTTCAACTGCAACGATGCCAAACCTTTTGGCACTGAAAAAACGGAACTTTGTTAATTTTCCAAATGGATATATTATACCAATAAATTCTTTGAAGCCTTACCAAGGACTTCAGCTGGAAATTAATTTGTCTTTGCTATATGAAATTTCAGTCAAGCAGCTCCCACAGTTGAATAAACCTCATGCTTGTGCTCTGAAAAAGTAGATTATCCCCTCTTTAATCTATTCTATCCATCATTGAAATTTCATGTAAAAGCCTCTAACTTTGTCCTCACGCTCCCTCTGACAGAAAAATAGCCGTGCCTCCTGGAGAGAGGTCGTCATTCCTGGCAACATGAACTCATACACCATCTCTGGGCTGCGGCCTGGTATCACCTACGAGGGTCAGCTCATCAGCATCCTGCGCTTTGGACGCCGCGAGATCACACGCTTTGACTTCACCACCACCTATGGTTCTTGTGAGTGGAGCTGGGCAGTAACCAAGCATTCTCTCAAGAGCACAAATCTACAACAACACTATCATATGAAAATTTAAGCACTGATAATATTCTAGTCTGTAGTTGTTCCTGTTATTATAGTGTCACCATTATTAACCCTTCATTTCATCTCCCCAGTGGAAACATCAGAGGGAGAGACGACCCAGCCTCCTCCAGTAGTGGACACCTCTGAGTCAGTGACAGAAATCACCTCTAACAGCTTTGTCATCTCCTGGACATCGGCCTCTGACACCATCTCCGGCTTCAGGGTGGAGTACGAGCTCAGCGAGGATGCGGCTACACGTAAAGTACTCGGTGAGAGATTTCGAGCGCTGCTGCAGCCTCACCTATGGGTTCAAATTTGTGAGATCACCTCCGTTATGCCATGTGTGATAGATTGACTCGGTTTCTCTGCTGAAGTTCTGGCTGATGGGTCTCAGGGAAAATTTGATCAACAGATTTGTGGTTTTATATGCTCTTACACACTCATATTAAACACAGTGCATACACAGGATCTACTGAGTAGGTGTATTAACTGGTGTACTTCATGCTGCTTCTCCAGACCTGCCCAGCACAGCCACCTCTGTCAGCATCAGTGACCTGCTGCCAGGTCGCAGATACAACGTCAACGTCTATGAGCTCCCCACAGATGGACAACCAACCCTCATCCTCACCACTTCACAGACTACAGGTAAAACATTGCTCTCCTCCTGTTTCTAATCAGGACTTTGCTGGCCTTGCCTTGATGCTCTACTGCATGGAGGTGAGGGGAAAATCAATCTGGAAGGGCAAGTTCAGCTATAGCTAAGATTCAGCAGACAAGCATTTATCGTTTCACAGATTCCCCAGCTGTAAATACATGTCAGGAATCAAGAAGAATATAGGTTCACATTTTAATATATTTGACCCATTATCACCACCAGAGCCTAGCCAACTAACTTGTAATCTAACAAACTAACTTCTGCTAAAATCAAGAAACTGTGGGGAATTCACTGTGTTGCCAGGGCCCTGTGTTCCCCCGATTGTATTTTTTAAACAGGAAACAGCACCATTGTTTGCTGTTCTCTGTTATGTCCTTTGTTATGTCAGCAAAAATGCATGAACTATTTGTTCAGTAAAAAATATCTGAGATGGTGTTTAAGGACAAGCTGCTTCCAAACACTATTATTTGAACATACTTTTTAATAACATTACAAAACATTAGCAAAATTGGCACTGGCACTGGCAGGAACAGCATTAGCCACAATCATAACATTAAAAATATTAGTCGCTGCTGTTTTTAGAAAGGGCTTTTTTCAGTATGAAAAACTGAGGGATTTGAAGGAATAGGTGGTGGGATCTTAGGACCTTAGGAACGTAGGGCCCTGGGAACACAGACATGCTCCTGAGGTGGTGTTTTCCACCCCACCTGCTGCCATGTGAATAATGTAGTTCGCGGAATTTGTGGACATAAGAGGCACAATTAATTAGTCAATTAATGTTTATGATTTTCACCCTCTTCCTCAGCACCTGACACCCCTACTCAGCATTCAGTTGGCGAGGTAGGAGAGACCTCCATCCACATCAGCTGGTCCAGACCTCAGGCCCCTATTACTGGTAAGAAACTACCATACCAATGTGTGTAAAAGTGATTCAAACTAGTGACTGTAATTTGGAATATGAGCTATTATTTGCGACTGCCTGTGCCTCCCAGGCTACCGTGTGGTGTACACACCGTCACTGGAAGGCAGCAGCACAGAGCTGAACCTGCCAGACACAGAGACCTCAGTGACCCTGGTTGACCTTCACCCCGGTCTGCTCTATAACATCAGCATCTACGCTGTGGAGGAGGACCAGGAGAGTGAGCCTGTTTTTGTACAGGTCAAGACTGCTGGTTCAGCTCGTCCAGGTACAAACACACTACCATGTATATGAAAAACAAATACCATGTCATAAAGTCATTGAAATAACCCCCTGAAATATATCTTTGTTTGGATAAATCATAATTTGTCCTAGACCTTTTAACTTGATAGTTATTTATTTTACTCAACCTTCATAGCAAATTATTCTTTCTCTCCAGTGAATGGAAAAATTCTTTGTCTTCTGGCCGTCAGTGAAATCTGGGTGATTGACAGTGAGCAGATTAAGTTAGTACTTTGAGCTGAAGTTTCCTTATAGGGCCAGCGAGCTTTGGAGAGGGCTTCCCTTGTGTTTGGGGCCAAGATTGAGCTTGTCAAGACTACTTTGTTAAAGTGTCTTTTTACAGCCCTTCAAACCAGTATAGTATTGTTTTCAGAGGGTGCCTGTGCGTATCTCTGTCCTGAGCCCTTGAATGAGCTGTTAATTCTTGCTGGACTCCAGACAAGCAGGCACTTTTGCACATGTATTATAAACATGTATGCACACACACACACACACACACACACACAAAACCTCACTATATCTGTACTTGGATTTCCATTTTTGCCTCTGTCCTCCTTGTACCAGGCACAGCAGGATTTACTTTGCTTATGAAAAGCCAAATGCTTTAAAGACATTGAATTTCCTTAGAAAAAGCCACAGGTTTTTGGTATTTTATTTCTAATTTCCGCACGATTTAGGTCATTGTGTGTTGATGTCTTATTGCAATTTATTGCTCATTATGTAGTCTTCCATTTTAATATATCTTCGGTCTTTTGATGTATATAGATAGCTTGTCTTTTTATCATGCTAATATTATCAGCTACAACCTTTGCAAAACTAACATAATAGAGACAAACAACCCTTTTGCTACACCATTACAAATGACCCTTAATTCTTAAATGTTGATGGTATTGTCAATCTGTCCTTTACAATGAGTAGCTTTTGCCTCCTACGCATTGTACATTACAACATAATGTATAATATATAATTATTACAATTAGCTATCATATCACTGAAGCCTTGCAAATTCACTCCATCAATAAACCTACAACTTCCCGTCCACAGCGGAGGTCCTGCCCCCCACAGACCTGCAGTTCTACGAGGTTTCAGATGTGAAGATCACCATCATCTGGACTGGCCCACCCAGCGAGGTGACTGGTTACAGGGTGACATTCTCCCCCGTTGGTCCCGATGGCAGAGAGCAGAGGCCCCTGCAGCTCCCTGTGTCACCCAACGCGTACGCTGAGATCACCCACCTGCAGCCCGGCACGCTGTATCGGTTCTACATCTACGCCATCAATGGAGGAGTGGAGAGCGAACCGCTTGTGGGAGAGAAGTCCACCAGTAAGTATCAGACCAGGGTGCACAAATTGGACCTGGAGGTATTGGACCAAAATATGAAACACAAGAGATTTAGACTCCTTGCCTTACATGTGGTGTATGTACTCACCCCCCCAGAGCCCGATGCCCCCACCAATGTGCGTTTCACCGACATCGGCCCCGACAGCGCGTTGGTCATCTGGGAGGCTCCACGCTCGATTGTCACTGGTTACCGTCTCTTCTTGAGCATCGAGGGCTCCAACCCCACCCAGAAGAATATCCCAGGCGGGGTTTCCCAGTTCCCTCTGAGGGGACTGCGCCCAGACACCCACTACACCGTCAGCCTGCACTCTGAGCAGGACAACGTGCTCAGCGAGGGTGTCACTGACTATTTCAGCACCAGTGAGTATGTGGAGAAACAGCACACATCTGTAAGAATAGCATGTAGCTATGAAAATGATACTATTTTCCTCTTTGCTTCCTCCTCCCAGCTCCCCAGATTGGTAATGCTCCTCCTTTCAGCACTGAGGTCACTGATACCTCCATCATCATCACCTGGATACCTGTCCGCAGGTTCAGCTACAGGGTAGAAACCTCCAACAGTTCATCACATCTAGAAAATCAGTTAATCTTCCAGAAAAGCAGTTGCTAATAATAATATGGCCGGTTCTCTACTTCCTGTTTCCCAGCTGTCTGTGCGCCCCAGTCTGCAAGGCGAGGCACCCAGAGATGTGACCTCAGACTCTGGAAGTATTTTTGTGTCTGGCCTGACCCCTGGCTCCGAGTACACCTACAGTGTCCAGCCCCTGTTCAACGGACGTAATCGCGGAAACCCCGTCACCCGCACGGTTGTCACTCGTGAGTCATTTTAACGATCCGCTATTTGACTCAGCTTAGACATTTCACAGAGAAAAACAGAGCTGTGGCGATGGCTAGAATAAAGCTATTAATGAAGACGTGATCTTCAAACAGAGTGATTTAAATCAACTGTAAGACCAAATAGTATTATTCAAGCCATTTTGTGTGAGCCTGTATCAAACATTACTGTTGTATCCCATCAGTTTCCCTCTGACAGACTTTTTCATGCCTACGCTTGTGTCATACTCTTTGCAGCCCTGTCTCCTCCCACTGACCTGACTCTGCAGTCCAACCCGGACACAGGAGATCTCACTGTCCAGTGGGTAGGCGCCAAAACACCAGGTAAATATTGACTGTACTCCCCACGCGTCGCTAGCCCATTGGATCACTGGTTTAGCAAAGTCTAGACTATGGCCTTCCAATGGTATTTTTTCACCAAGACAAATGTTACTGTCTCTCCCCGGTCTTTTTGTTTCTCCCTCTCTGTCCTCATTTCTCACCATGATTTGTTGCATAAACGTCTGACATGATTTTCCATCTCCCCTCCTTCCAGTAGACATTACAGGCTACAGAGTGACATGCACGCCGACTGATGGTCAGCGAGGAAACTCCCTGGAAGAGTTTGTCCGGCCTGATCAGAATTCATGCACACTGGAGAACCTGAGTCCGGGAGTGGAGTACAACGTCAGTGTGTTCACTGTCAAAGACCATATGGAAAGTCCGCCTGTGTCCACCACTGTCACACCAGGTAGGAGCCAGGCTGGGGCTTGTACATGTAAACAGGCCACTGCACCACTTAACATTCACAAAAGACCTGAGAGAGTGAGAGAGAGAGAGCAAAAGAGGGGGTTAGGTTTCAAGAAAAAGAGAGGGAGGAATTTGCCAGGAAAGGTTGGATGTGAGTCAAAGTGGAGTCGACTCCAGTATTTCCACCTCCTGCCATTATTTTCATCATTCCCACCTTCAAGATTTATCCGTCTCCGGGACTCTTTCCACACAAACATTATCCCTGGAACTGACCTAGTTTTCATATAAAAAAAAAAAAACATCCTCAAGTTGGAATAGTTCATTCTGCTCAGTAATGGAGCTTTAACAGTGTCAAAAACACACAATGCTCTCTTAATCGTCATAACCTTCAAATGTTTGTTGTGTCACTGTAATTGCACAGTCCTACTAACATAGTCACTGGCTAAATTATCCTTTTTGTCACATGGCTGTTCATGTCTGATTAACTATGCCTTAGTTTGTTTTACCTTTATATGCATGGAGATAATATCACTGCTCGTTAATTATTATGCTTTAGTATAATTTGTGAGTATTTGTATTAATCATTGCTTGGGTGGTTTAAAAGTAATGTTTTAATGTTTTATTGATACTGGTAATTTGTAATGTCTCTATTGCATGGCTACTGTTACACTCAGTGCTGTTCCTGGGTCTCTGGAATGCTTCAGTGGGAATCAAAATCGTGTTTGACATAATCAGTGTAATTATTATTGCCTTGGAATATATGTGCTTGTCTCTGTCTCTTTATAATTTTGCCTGCAATTTGCACACCGCTTAACCCTTTCAGACATACCGCCACCAAGTCAAGTTGACTTTGTCGACATTACTGATACCACCATTGGCCTGCGTTGGATCCCGTTGAACTATACTGCCATTACCGGTTACCGGATAACGGTGGTAACAGCAGGCGAGAGCCTGCCAATCATCCACGATATGGTGAACGCATCTACCGGTTATTACACGGTTCGCGGTTTGGAGCCCGGCGTGGACTATGTCATCAATGTCTTCACGGTTACAGAGGAGGGGGAGAGCGAGCCGACCTCAAACACAAAGCGAACAGAAGCTGGTGATTTAACTCTTTCACTCGATCAGTGGGAAGGGTTTGGGGTTTGATGAGAGAAAAAGATGAATACACAAAAGCCCAGTTTCATTCAATCACATTAAATTCACAAAGCTTTTACAAAAAAGAACATGTCAGTGATGTTATTTTTGATGCCATTGTAAACATACAACTATTACTTAGTTAAACTCTTTGGAATTAGTCAAATTCTGGTGGGGACTCATTAAAGGGGCACTATGACAAAATTGGTGAGGATTGATTTGAGTGCGGACCATTTAAAGTCTGCTGACAAAAATTGTGGAATACATGTGTGATTTGATGGTTGAGTCAACATTGTTGTCATTGTCGGACCAACTTGCTGATAGATTAAGTGTTTATTCACATTTTTTCAAGCAGAGTCTGAAAGGTGTCTCACTTTGGTAATTTGGTAATTTTGCATAATGCACCTTTAAATCCTGTTGATTCTCTTGCAATTCACTGATAAATGTGCATAAAAGTGTTTATCTGGATGTATAACTGTGGATTAGTTCTGTCTTTATGAGGAAACAGTTAAAGAGGCATGGTGTTTGCTTTTTCTAGTGCTTGAATAATAATTTCTAATGCTTCAATTTATTATTCTGGCTGTCTTTAAATCTTATAACCCCTTCCTCCAGTCATTCCAGCTCCCACCAACCTGAACTTTGGAGGGATTGGCCCTGACCACATAAGGGTGACCTGGACAGTCCCTAATGTCCCCACGCCGAGCGACATCTCACGCTTTGTTATCCGCTACCACCCTGTCGCCACTGATGATGACGTCAAGGAGGTCAATGTGGGCGGAGCCACCAACACCTTCCTGCTGCAGAGTAAGACCGATGACATCATGACTGCACCATAACGAGCTTGTTTGCCCACGCTGACTTAAAAGGATCCGATGCATTCTGAAAAGCTATAATACAGTCTACAAAATTGTACTAAATTATTCTTGTCTGTGTCACTCTGTTTGGTCATTCTGACCAACTGGCTGAATATGTATTTCTTTGTCTCCATACAGATCTGCTTCCCAACACAGAATATCGCATCGGTGTTGTGTGTGTGTATGGGGAAAGAGAGAGCAAACCAGTCAGTGGGACTCAGAGAACCAGTGAGTATGCTGACTAGTACAAAAACATTTGAGCAGACAAGCCATGAATTGCCAAGATGAATTGTAATGGCTGTTAATTTGTGCATGTAAGCCCTACACGTTGTATATTTGATGGAACAATATCATTGCATATGATAATTAAATGTCTCTCCATCCCTACCTTTGCTTCTAGCTCTGGACTCTCCTACTGGCTTGGACTTCTCTGACATCCAGACCAACTCCTTCACCGTTCACTGGGTGGCTCCAACTGCTGTTATCACCGGCTACCGGATCCGCTATCAGAAGACAAGTGGTGGGCGGGCCAAGGATGAGAGGCTGCCGCCAACCAGGACCCACTACACCTTGACCGGACTGACACCGGAGACAGAGTACCTGATCTACGTGTATGCTGTCAACGGCAACCAGGAGAGCCAGCCTCTGACGGGCACACAGGCCACCAGTGAGTTTCTGTATGACTGACGATTGTTTTCTGATGTCACAGACAAACGGGTATCCTTGATCGTGATTGCATTCTTCATTAAAATGCGTCCTCTCTCTTCAACTCTCTTATCCTTTATTTGTCTACTCTCTCCCAGTCTCTGATGCTCCCACTGACCTGGAGGTGACATCATCCACCCCCACCAGCATCACCATCAGATGGGACGCCCCCTCTGTCACAGTGAGGTACTACAGGATCACCTATGGAGAGACAGGTGCGTACATTCGGATGTAGCTTGTTTTGGTCTACAGATAAAACCTCAGTCGTACTCTGGATTTGACTCTTTATTCTCTTCTTCCTCTCCGTCTCTTTTTTGCACCAGGTGGCCGAGCTCCCGCTCAAGAGTTCACGATTCCAGGCACTCAGACCACTGCCACCATCAACGGTCTGAACCCCAACACTGATTACACCATCACTGTCTACGCTGTTAGTGGAAGAGGGGACAGCCCAGCCTCCAGCACCCCTATTTACGTCACACACAAGACCGGTACGGCATCGTGACAAAAAAGCTGTTCCAGAAACAATGTACAAATATTCCAGATTTAATTAAAATTTTGACTTGTGTCCATCTCTCTCTTCCTCTCCTATTCTTTAAGACATTGAATCCCCCTCTGACATGAAGGTGACTGATGTGAAAGACAACGCCATCACAGTGAGCTGGTCCCCTGCTCAGGGACCCATCAGAGGATACAGAGTCACCAGCGTCCCCAAGAATGGTCTGGGACCCTCTTTCTCTGAGGTGGTGGGCCCTGGTAAGAAAGGCGGAGAAAAAAAAGCTGTTCAGAAGCAGGCATTCACTTTTTATTAATATATTATGAGTTTTATGAATAACCTGTATAGCATCTTCTTTCGCTTCCTGCATCCAGGTCTTACCCTCAACTTCTTCTCCTTCCTTCTTGCTGTCCTGTTACAGGTCAGACAGAGATGACATTCACAGGTCTGATGCCCACTGTAGAGTACGTCTTAAGTGTCTATGCCCTAGGAACCAATGGAGAGCCCTCGTCTCCTCTGGTGGAGAATGCTATCACTGGTAGGTTTGATTCAGCTCAATTGAAACTGATCCAAGAGTGGCTTACGCTCTGTCATTCATTTTAATCTGCAGAGAAACAGGCGTACACAGTTTAAATTAACACCCCTTCATCCTGTCCTGCAGCAATGGACCGTCCCAAGGATCTGACATTTTCCGACATTGACTCCACCTCCTTGCGCATCACCTGGGACAGTCCAGACGGCACGGTGACATCATATCGCGTTCTGTACTCCAGCCCAGAGGAAGGTGAGAGGGAGCTGCGTCCGGCACCCAGAGGTGACCAGGACAATGTTGTGCTGTCAGGCCTCCGTCCCGGGACAGAGTACACTGTGAAAGTCATTGCCCTCCATGACCGCACACCGAGCCCCCCGCTGGTGGGAACACAGGCCACAGGTACGGACTCACTCCTGAATGAAAGGATTCAGCACACATTCAAAACGTACATGGTTTGATTAATGTGACTTGACTCAGGTTCTAAGTGTTTGTTTCGACTTGCTTTTGCGTTCCCTCAGTAATCCCTGCACCAACCAACCTGGTTATCTCAGAGGTTAACCCCTCCTCCTTCGTTGTGTCATGGCGAGCCCCCAATGCACGTCTGACAGGCTACCGTGTGGTCGTCAGCCCCAAGAACAACAATGGCCCCACCAAGGAGATGAACGTTGCTCCAGATACCACCCGTGTCACCGTACCAGGACTCATGGTAAACACAGCTCTGTTTGGGGTTTTGACTCTGTATTTACATGGACGCTGCTCTGTCAGTCAGGAGGAAAGTTCCTAAGTACATTTACTTACTATACTGTAGTACTGTACTTAGTTTAATTGCCAAAAAAACATGCTAATAATTACTAAATTTGATGGTTGAGTCTACATGGTTTTTATTGATGGCCTGACTCACTGGTAAATTACTTGCTTATTCCATGTTTTTTCTCAGTTGAGTCTAAACAGTCCTCACTTCAGTAAACCCTCAGTTTTGCACAGTGCACATTTAGTGCCTTTAACACTCTGAGAGGAAGTACTTTTATCTTTGATACTTACTGTAAGTACATTTTACTGCTAATAGTTGAATACTTCTACTTGAGTGAAGTATTATTTAGTTTTACTGGAATATTTTTTTCCATTGTGGTATTCCTACTTTTACAGAAGTAAAGGACTTGAATACTTTTTACAATCTCTGTTGGATGTATGTATGTATGTATGTAATATATATTGAATGTGTGTGCACTGTAGGTGGCAACCACATACCTGGTACATGTCTATGCTCTGAAGAACTCTGTTACCAGCAGGCCACTGGAGGGAGAGGAGACCACACTGGAGGGTAACTGGCTGCTCCATAAACCAAACACTACATATATAAACACAGCAAACACTGTATTTATTCTGTTCTTTATCTTTCTCTTTATCTTGCTCCCTTCCTTCATGCAGATGTAAGTCCTCCTAGACGTGTGCGTATCTCTGATGTGAAGGATTCCTCCATTACGCTAACCTGGCGCACCAAGGTAGAGACCATCACTGGCTTCCTCATCGATGCCACACCCCTCAGTGGCTCACAGCCCACAATCAGAAGGACCATTCCAGGAGAGCAACGCACTTACACCCTGACAGGTACTGCAGACCAGCCTTACAAGTGTCTTGCATGTGTTAAAAAAAATGTGGAACCATGTGTTTGTGCGATGGATAGTGAAGTCTTGCTTTAACTTGTCTTGTTTGTTTTCTCTCAGGTCTGGAGCCAGGCACCACCTACACCATTCATCTCTTCACCCTGAACGGCAACACAAAGAGCGCTCCCTTCACCCTCACTGCTGAAACAGGTAACCATAAACATACGCATTTTGTTTGTTAAGTCGTGTTTTTCAACCTGGTTTTTGAGATCCGGCTTCAAAGGTCAGAATGAACAAGATCCCATTGCACAATGTCCACACAGCCTGAAAATGGCTATTCTGCTTCTCCTGATGCTGTTCTAATTTAAATAATGTGTCCAAATTACATTTTTACCCTCTCCATCTCTTTATATTGCTTCTGTGTATACTGTATCTGTATTGCATCTAAACTAGATTGGATTCTGTCCATAATGTCAACCTGAACACATATTTCAGATACACATTTAGATAAATACAGGCAAAAAACCTTCAGGATCAGATCTCAGAAATCAAGTTTAAATGACAAATGTAATTGTAGCCGTTGAAAAAAAAAAACCCTACACACACAATGTGATCAGATTATCTAACTCAATATGATTTCTTTGTAGCTAAACCTGCGGTCCAGGCTCCCACCAACATCCAGTTCACATCTTTGACCCCCAGCTCCATCTCCTTCACCTGGCAACCCCCTCCCACACGCATCACAGGATATTACATCACCTACGAGGAGGCGGGCGGAGCACCACGAGAGCTCATCCCGCGCCCGCACGCAGGCCAGAACTACGCCACCATTACCGGTAGGTGCCTGTCTTTGAGTCCATTTTTTTAAACTCCACCAAACAGCTTTATCACTGGAGGGATTTCCCAATAATATCCTATATATCTCTATGACGATATCTCTTTTTTATGTTCATTTCAGTTAAAGAAACGGTGTAGAATCACCACTAAGTGATTCTTGGAAAAATTTGAAACTTTTCCACAGGCTCATTCTCTTATATGGTAATTCTAAGTGAGTCAGACATAACATACCAATCCCACCATGTGATAATGATCCTTCTCCTCAGGCCTGAAACCATCCACAGAGTACATCATCAAGATCATTGCCATACAGAACACACAGAGAAGCACTCCTCTGGTGGGCAAAATCAGGACCCGTGAGTATTTTGAGTCTCTATAAGATAATACAAAAATAAAAAATGTCTGCTCTGTAGAATGACACAGTGACTGTGAAGGTGATGTGCACCAGTGACGTATGGGCAATATGATTCAGGAGTAATGAGCAAAACCTTCTTTTACTAAATAGAAGGTTTTGAACGGCAGCTTTTGCCTGCTCACCTGCGTGAAAGGCACTGCAGTAGCAGCCTTGCACCTCAGAGGCCTTGAAATAAACTGTACAGCGGGCTCTGTCTTTTTAAAACAATAATGCATCTTTTTATTTTGAATGCCCTCAGAGATGTCATTCAAAATATTTCTGGTGTGTCGGTAATACTGCATTATGACACACTTTGCCATGAAGTAGTAGCAATGCTGCATATCCATCGCCTCCTGTTGGCTGAGATATGCTACTGCAGCTCTGCTTTACCCTCCTCCTCCCCCCTAGTCTAACCTGCTTGCTTTCCTAACCCCGTCTCTCCCGCCCAGAACCGGACTCCTTGCTTACGCTGCCTCTGCCCAGCCGCCCTGGGGTCTCTGATGGCAGGCTGGATGTGCCTGAGACCGATGCAGACAACAGTGTCCAGGTAGTGGGCACCAATGGACAGGATGTGCTTGGTGGTCACGGCCAGAATGTGGAGTACACAGAGTACAACAACAATGGAAACAATGGGTATGACAGGTACAGGAACAGTGGCAACCCGCAGTCGCCCTATGGGCAAGTGCGTGAGCCGCTGGTCTTTGTGCCCCTTCCTGACGCAGAGGGCCGCAGGGTACCTATCGTGAAGGTGAACGTGCCCATTGGCTCTGCATTTGGTTTTCCAGAGAATGAGACAGGGCTGCCACAGGAGGCACAAACCCAGACCACCATTTCCTGGCAGCCGTACAGGCAGAGCAGTGCCTACCTGGTCTCTTGCCATCCACTCACGCACCTGAACGAGAAGATGTTCGAGGTAAGACAGAGATGCTGCCACCTCATGTCTAAATTCAGCCCATTTTTTGTCATAATGGATCATGCAGCCTCTTATGCAAGTGACTCCTTCAGTGTGCATAGACAAACCCTGTCTCTGCCTGTTCCAGATGCGCCTGCCGGGCACAGCTACCAGTGCTACTCTGATTGGGCTGACCTCCGGAGCGTCCTATAATGTGATCGTCGAGGCCCTAAAGGGGGCGCTCAAACACAAGATTCTGGAGGAGGTCATCACTGCTGGGAACACAGGTAGGGCCCAGCAAGAGTAATAATGTCTAAAATATGAGCTTACTCACCCTACCTGAAAATCTAGCATCACTTAAAGGAACAGTTCAGCCAAAATACAAAAAAAAAAGAAATTTTCCTTCTCAATCCTAGATATTTTCAGCATAGTTTCTGTGTGATTTGGCAAGGTTTCCAGTATCTTTGCTGTCTCCCTTCACCCCAGTACAATGGGTATTAATTTGTGGAGCTCAAACTGGCAAAACATTTATGTGAAGTGAAAAACTCATCAGAAACAGCTCTTTCCAAAAACAATGGCATGGATACCTAGCACAATCCCATGAGGGCAAAGAATCCTTGGGAACTAATTCCTGCTGAACAAATTTGGAAAACTGTATTCATACTCATTTAGCAGCAGGTAGATATGGGGAAGATCGCAACAGATTGCAGTTGGGGTAAGAGGGAAGATAGCTTGTTTTGTACTTTGGGTGAACTGTTCCTTTAAGAGAAGTTGCTGTGAATTCAAAAAGGGCAGCTGTCACTTTGCGTCATTGCAGAATACAACATCTCTGCTTGGAAGTCACTAAAGGCTTACAAAATCTTTCTCACTCTCTCCTCGTCCTTCAGTGAGAGACGGAGCGCCCTCCAACAAGGACTCATGTTACGACACCTTCACTGCGACCTACCATGATGTCGGTACTGAGTGGGAGCGCATGTCTGAGACGGGTTTCAAGCTTTGGTGCAGGTGCCTGGGACTGGGAAGCGGCCACTTCAGATGCGATTCCTCCAGTAAGCATTTTTTTTGGTTATTTGCCTGCAATACAAAATCATATATGTGGAGCTCTGATTGAAGTAAATCTCTCTCTCTCTCTCTGCCGCATCATCAGAGTGGTGCCATGACAACGGCAACAACTATCGCATTGGAGAGAAGTGGGACCGCCATGCAGAGAACGGTCACATGATGAGCTGCACTTGCCTGGGTAACGGCAAGGGAGAGTTCAAGTGTGAACCACGTAAGGCCTCTTAATCCCTATACATCTCTGAGTGTGTCTAATTAATGTTGTTAAATGTGAATTTTAATGTGTGTATGTTCCTGTGCAGATGAATCGGTGTGCTACGATGATGGCAAAACATACCAGGTGGGCAACCAGTGGCAGAAGGAGTACCTGGGCGCCATCTGCACCTGTACCTGCTTTGGAGGACAACAGGTTAGTCACATCAGCCTCGCTCTTTCCTTTGCTCTGAAATTCAGAACACGGTACATAATGATGTTGGTGTTCAAAGGCTCAAGTAAATGTGTGTTTGGTGTCATCAGGGCTGGCGATGTGAGAACTGCCGCAGGCCAGGTTCTGACGTGGATGCCAGCCTGCTGCAGCCTGTCAGATATGGAGACAACACACTACGTAAATTGGTGAGTGGGCTTAAAATGATTTTACGACTGCTCTAGAGACCAATGATGAATATGGTTGGTATCAGTACAGAAAACCACAAATTAGAAAATAGTCTTCTGAGAATCACTGCAAGCGCTCCTGCAAAAATTCCCACTGAAATGTTCCCCATAACTCTGTCTCCAGAATATTCAGTGCCCCATCGAGTGCCTTCGACCTGAGCTGCTGGCAGATGCCCATGTTCCCCATAATCCTCGGGAGTAGAGGCTCGCCCGTC
>OMKZ01032437.1:68998-79264 GCA_900302535.1 Neoniphon sammara | reverse complement strand
AATGATTGTGTAAAGAACGCTTTGTATTAAATATTCATGTTCAGTTCCTTCAAGCTACTTAATTATTTGTATCTGCACTGTTTATGTCCTTTGGTTTGTTTTTGTTGTGTGCTTTATACATAAAAATAATTTAATTGTCTGTGTGTGTTTGTTCCCACTAGTCCTCTGCTGACATGGAGAGATGTCCAGCACATCATTGTCAAGACCTCTAGAGCCGGACATCTCAACGCCCCTGACTGGAAGACCAATGCTGCTGGATACAATGGTACACACACACACACACACACACACACACAGACAGAACAGACAGGCACATACACGCACACTAACCTTAACAGTAACAGCTAACAGAGACACACATGTCTGCCACCACTGTCACTCTTACCTTCTGTCCTTAAGTTTTGCCTCACGTTCTTTGAATTTGATCAGTTGATTTAAATAAAAGCAGTGAAAATGTTGTGATGGCATGTAAAGATGTGTAATAACACTCATGTCTGTCGGCATAGGGTGAAGTTGCCCTTGAGGGGCTGTGCGCAGATCAGTTTTCTGACATGGAAACAGTGTTGTCTGAATCCCTTCACAAATGAATGGTTACTGTTAGGACTCAGGTTAAATAAGGCAAGTAAAGCAGTTAAGGTTAGAGATAAGTTTAAGATTAGGTGAATAAAGCCATTTGGTCAGGGGCAGGGGTAACATGAAAATCTGATCTGGGATCAGCATCAGTGGACAATTTCACCCACCAGCAGCACAAAAGGACCAAAATGCAAACAGTGCAAGCATAGAATAGAAAATGTAATGCTGAATGTTAGTTTCAAGTAATCTACAATGTTCCATCATTCCTCATATTTAAAAAAAAAAATGAAGTCAAGAAAGATGTCAACCAAATCCACTAATCATAGAGGTTCACCTGCAGGTCCACCTGACACAGGGAAAGCATTACCATTATTCAGGATTACTTTTTTTCTTCTATCATGTTTGCATTTTGGTCCTTTTGCACCAGGCTTTGCATGACCTGGTGAATCTAACTTTTATAAACATTTTGTTCAAACATCACAGTCACTGTAAATACTAGGTGAGGCGAGACATTTACAACTGCCTGGACCTGAAACTGGAGTCCTGCTTAAAGCCAGTTGGCTTTTGTTTTACTGCATCAGGCGAATTTTTCTGCGTGGCTCTTTGCCTAAATTTGTGCTGCCAAGGGTGAAATTCTTTCTGAGCAAGGGGTCAGACTGATTGAATATGAATCTCAATATGTAGTTAGCAATTCAACACGAGGACGATGTCTTTTAGTGGGCCAACAGTTTACCACAGTTCACTTTTTATTTCATCTGATACAGTGTTATTCTATATGGTACAATTCATTTTGATTCAGAGAAGTGAAGAGCAGTTTCTTTGTCATGCTTTGAGCAAAAAGTCATATGGCAATCAACATTATGCAGGAAACTGATTCATTATCACATCAACTGAAGTTTCTCACACACAATCCACTGTGACACATAATGCGCTGTTGTTTGATGTTTCTCTGGAGCGCGACAGTGTGCATGAACTTCTCCGTGTTCCCTGCATTTTACATGCTGTCAGCAACGGGACAATTTGGTCCACTGCTAGAAATCTTGAAATCTTCCATTCCGTCCCACCAACAAAAGAAACAAAGGATGGGGCTAATTAATCCTTAAAAAGAACCCAAACAGAGCCGCTGTGGAAGTGACAGTGACTCTGAAGCGATTGTGACGAGGCTGCGATGAAAGAACAAAATGCAATAGCAGGAGACAACTACTTTTTTTTTTTGCTTTTGGTTGACTTTGCAAAGTTAGGTTTGGTAAACTCCAAAGTATCACTCACTAGGTGGAAGTGTGTCAAGTGTGACAAAGCTGCAAAAGATTATCATGAGCAGCCAAAGTGCAGAGGAAACTTGAATCATAGGGTTTGACAGCCTCAGACGACTTTGAATGCGTGAATGGTCCCATGTTGATACTTTGGGCCGTCACATTGTTTGAGCGAATACTCTCACAGCACATGAACACATTACAGGCTACAGAGCCACTGAACAATTTCACATTGATGCATTTTTTAAAAAAAGATCTGGCTTTAGGCGTCGAGGCTAAAACTGGGCTGCGCTGGTTTAAAAGTGAGTTTAGTAGTCATCACCGTCTTAGACTAAATCTTCTCAGATATATGTCAAAAAGCATAAAGCATCACCTTGTATCTATGAACTTCCCAAGTGCATATGCTTTATATTAACAGCTGTTTATACATTATTAAATATTTTACAGTTTGTTTATTGCTTAGTTTTAAACTGGGCTGTGCATAGCTAAAACCAACATGGGCTATATGAGAGCTTACGTTTAGTGCTGTTTAATGCTCAGTGGGGAACTCTTGAATCAGTTTCATCCACACACACATACACACACACACACACACACTCTCATTAGCGTTTTTATTCCATTTTTCCTCCCAGCCTATATGCACTCTTCATAAACCAACCCACGGCCAGCTGCTGTCTACCTGTCCGAGTCAATGTGGTGGTCTTTGTTTCTTAACACAGTGTGTGTGCGTGCTTGAGTGTGTACGCATACCTGTGTCTGTGTGTGTGTGGTATGTGAGAGTGAGAGTGAGGACTGAGGGTCAGCCAGGCTGCAGGCCCAGTGTGCCTGGAGACTTTCCAAGCGTCTGTTGTTTCAAAGAGGAACTCAGGAGAAACGGGGGGTGTTGAGGGGTGACCACGTAACACAGAGCGGTGTTGGGGGGGGGGATGGAAGGAATTCTTACTTGATTAGCTGTATCTATGAGGGCTTTTTTAGACTGCTACACTGCCAGCACACAGTATTTTTTTTGAGCCGGCTTCACACTCAGACTGAAGAAGACGTGACAGCACAGTAGACTGTAGCTTTTGATATCAATCTTGGGACACATTCTTACACTCGCATAACCCACATTTATGTCCTGATTAAGAACTTGAAAAAAAACAGCAGACTGTTTGGTACATCGATGCTTTCAAAAGATAACTGCAAAAATTGTCCACAAGTCTTGTCAATGATTCTGTGTTTGACTCAGTTATTAGGCGTGCTCAGTTCCTCCAGGATTTTGCAGTTTTGAGATCTCAACATCTTAAAAAAAAAAAAGAAAAAAAAGAAGAAGAAAGTTTCCCAGAACAAAATCAAAAGTTTGCAATTTTAAATAATCTCCTTGTTGAAAAATCACCAGTGGCATGAGAAATTGGAAATGAGAAAATGAGAATTCACTAAGTTGATTTTTGTATTCCTTTTTTTGTTCTTTTTTTATGCCAGTGTGATTTTATGCAGTGAACAGCAATTTCAGACAGTAAAGTTTCCAACTAACTGTGTGTCCTGCAGTCAGCCACCTGTACGGCTTTGGCCTGATGGACGCCGAGGCGATGGTGAAGGAGGCGGAGCGGTGGAAGCAAGTCCCTGCCCAGCACATCTGTGTGGAGAGCGCAGACCGACAGATCAGGTACAGCTTCTGCACACACACACACACACACACACACACACACACAAAAACACAGTAATCTGTATCATTCCGTCCCTCCTCCACTTTAAGGGATGTGTAATTTTCAGCATATCTGTCGGTCTAGTTTATGACAAAACACGTGCATCATCATTTTCAAAACAGCATATATCAATGAAAACATGTCATGTCAGTGTGTTGCTGTATTGTGCTGAAGAGCCTGTTGTTTCACACTGAACATTCAAACGTGTTGCATATGACACATATGTTATTGGGAGTGCATTAGCTTGCGATAACCTTCCTCCTTTAAGCTTAATCCACCTCACGACTGACTAGAGCTCTAACGGCTGTAATTGATTCCTAATCAAACCTAGAAGTAGCCGTCTTATTTGAAGTGCTGATACGGTGCTCTGACGAGTGCGTCTTAACAGGCGACCACATGTTGAGTGAAAAAAAAAAACAGAAAAAAAAGAAATTACAGCACACACACTTGAGCCAGCGTGCTAAAACTCATGGAGCCGCAGGCCTGTTTTAGCATTTTGTTTTAAGTTGTCAGAGGTCCTTTTGTGCTGGAAGCGTGCAGCCATCATGCGGTAAAATAATTCCATTGAGGTGCCACAGCGACAGATGGTCATTTTATATTTATTTACACTATGTAAATTATTTGCATTTGAGTGTTTCGAATACAACTGGTGCACTGAAGTCATTGGGAAACAATCCCTGGAGTCTGTCTTTTCAAGTGCGCTGTGCAGTTTAAAGTTAAATGCCGGAGAAGTGAGCCGGTTTTGAGAGCAGCATATGTGACAAACGGTTGTATTGCATTATGAGCAGAGATGGGATTTGATGTTTTTCATATGCCTGCTGCAAAACTATGAAGCAGCTAGAGTGCAGTATGGTAAGAGAACATTTGGTCATAGCCTCTGTCCCCTCATCCCACCCCCTCCTCTTTCTCTCTCTCCCTCTCTCTCTCTCTCTCGCTCAATCTGTTTCACTCTCTCTTAGTCTTACTGTCTTTCTCTCTTATTTTCTCTCATTCTCCCCCCCCTCTCTCTCTCTCCCTTGTGTTTTATGCACCGGCATGTGTGTGAGAGTGCGGTTGTGCAAACTGTACCTTGATAGGGGCCAAGCATTAGTTCTGGCAGGGTAGTTCTCACATAAGACCTTTACTACACACACACACACACACACACACACACACACACACACGGAGCCAGGGCTTCACAGCTTGTTATTCTTGATGCAGCTGGAAGCTTGAGCAGCGCTCTGTGCTAAGCTGGGTGAGCATGGGCCCTGAACCGGTGTTCTTTCACTGTAAGGCTCGGTGGCCAGCGCCTGCACCATTATCAGTGTCTTTCTGTCTGTTCTGCTCGGCTGCACAAGTCAGTCCATATGAGGCTTATGTAAAGTCCAGCTTGTGTCAGAGGCAGGCGTGTTCAGGCCGCCGCGTTATGGTGCAATATTTGTTGGCGACGGAGAGATTCCCAGTGATGTCAGTTGGAAGAATTCAAAACGTGATTCACTCTCTTGATTCCTTTTAGCCCTTTTTTCTCCCTTTTTTTTTCCTTGCGGGGTGTATTCATGAGTTAGTCTTACGAGATGTGTGAACTGGGCGCTCACACATTTGTCCAGTCACCAGGAGATCAGCGTTGTGCAACAATATAGCCGCCCATCTTTCATTCAGCTCAATGACGGGTTCACAAAGAAATGAACGGTAAGTGTGAAGTGGCCAATCACTGAAAACAAAAGGTCTTTTTTTTTTTTTTAGATAAAGATGAATAAGTTATGAAAAGTGCAAAAAAAGACTTCAAGCTGGACCAAAACACTTCAAAGACTCTTTTCTCCCCCAACAAAACATTTTTTGGAGTATGAATTAGTTCTGTACATTTGTGTCTGTGCTCACTTGCCGTAGTCTCTGAATCTCTGAATAAACATGGCAATGAACAATGCATTTTATTATGAGCAAGCTACAGAGAGACGATGACAAAGATAATACAGACTTTCATGTGTCTTCCTTTGGTTTGTGCCTGTGTTGGTACATCTGTGCACGCATGTGTGACCCTGCGCAGGTGTGTGAATGTGTGCATTTCACAGTCCTCCCTTGCGTTATTGTGCAGCTAACTCGCTACATAGCTACAACCATCACATCACTGCCGTGTTCCCACACACCCTCTGGCTGGCCCCTCTGAGTGCGTTTGGTAATGTCTGTCTGCAATCGCTCGCCTCACTCCACTTGGAGCACGCACCAGGAAAACTGCCTGATCTGTGTGCAATCAGGCTGGTGGTAATCAGCTCTGCATCTGCTCTCTTCAGTCCCATGCGTACGCTTCAGTTATCTGTGTTATGTTGTTGAGAAGCCAGGGTTGTGATGTCAGCTCTGGTCTCCCCAACCATTTCTGCTGTCAGCTTTCCAATCGCTCATCGACTACCTCTGGAAGAGACGGACACTGTTTTCTTTCCGTCATTCCGCGGCGTATGCATGAGCTAACACAGGTTTGTTGTGTTTCTCTATTTTCAGTGGTTTTAATAAAAGTTATTTATATTGGCTATTAGTTTCCCAGCAATCGTCATGGTCCGCTTTCCAATAAGTAAATGACTTCTGCTGGAAGAGGAGTTGGACTCTTACGAATCTGGAGCGAACACAAGCAGAGAAATGGTTTTGGATCGTCTGTCTGTTACTCATGTGTTGCTGGATTTCTTCACTGTCTCTTCCCTGGAAAAATGATGCAGAACCTGCTACTTAACCTGGTTAAAAATGACTTTTTTTTTTGAAAGAAGAGACATTACTGTCACATGAATCAAATGAACCAAGATTCACATGCATGCAGTGAGCATTTTCAATGAACCATTTCATTCCTTTTACACTAACTTTGTTAAATTGATGTGCAGCAAGTATATTTATTACCCCAGTGTTATAAATTTTGACCAAATTTTCCCATGGGGATCATTATAATGTCTGCACACTGAAAATCAAAGCTCCTGTTCTCCTCTCAGTAATTTGTGATTGTTTTCTGCACCTGAACTCGGCTTGGGTTGCATGTTTACTATTTTGCTTCTTCTACTTTGGATCATTGCAGTTTCATCGTACCAGTCTATATTGGCCTTTCACAAACAAAATGGCATATATTTTAGCAATAATTTAAAAGAAATTTCAACAAAATTAAATTTTTTTTTCAGCAGTCAGTCAGCTGAATGACAAAACCCAGTATATCTGTGTATGTAACTCAATTCCTTGTGGGTTTAGTACAGGGAGAACATGGCCTGAATGACAAGAAACAAGTTTTAGTTATCAGATGAGCCTCTGTGTTGTTCCTTTTCTCAATTAATCCTTGAGCTACAACATGCCAAGAATAGCCTCATCTTTTACACAATAACCAAAGACAGTAGATACATTTGGCTTGTGGTAATTTCCCTTAATGAAAAACATCTGTGTTGCATCACTTAGACTTTTAAATATTTTTACACCACGATTGTAGCCCTGACAACAGTGATACTAATAACCTGGTTTCCAATACAGGGCCAAAACAGCACAAGTCATTGTCATTATTTATGTCTTTGAACCGCTTCCCCCAAAAGTAAATTACAGTGATTCTTTTATACACTTTCTGCCAGCAGAGGTAATTTGCTTGCTGGGTTTCCAGTAAAGAAACTCTGCTTCTTATCCAGAGCTACAGATGACTTGTTATGTTGAGTTGGCCGAGCCACTGAGAAGCTCCACTTGCTACTGCTGTAGCAGTAACTTATGACTCTTTTTCTCCAAAGCCACATGCTGGTGAAATAGTATTCATTGTCTCATGTGCTGGACCAGTCCATTGTTTTTTCTTTCTTACTGTTATTGTATAGCTATTATATTAGATCATACCACAGCTGTTATTCAATGGGTCATTAGATGTTTGGATTGGCTGTTGGGCCATTTTTGTGCTGCTGTTCTGTGTGTTAGCAGACAGAACAAATACAAGTCTTACGTTTTATCGCTTTGGAACAAGAACAGGCTTCAGATGGACTGTTTTGTTAATGTTGATTTTGTCGCATTGTGTGCAGACTTTGCCATCGTTTTGCCTTGCTGATATTTTTAGAAGTACAGTCAAAAGACGTAAAATGTGACTTATTTAAGACGTAGCTCAGCTGTGTGAAACTTGGATGTTTAGATGCAACTCAGAAATCATTTGCACTTGTTTTGGTTGAATGGGATTTTTGTCAGGAACTGATACGACAGAGTGTTTCAGTCTAGCGGGATACGTGTAGTCCCCAGCCTCACTTCCCTAAAGAGCACAGGTGCTGTAACAAACAGGCTACAAGTACACGATGGCCTGGGGGTTTGTCAGCACAGCGAGAACAGACTCAACAACTAAGCCTCGTCCTGGGAGGATGATGGCCACCCAACTCGGCCCAAGTTTTCCCAACTGTTGTATGATGCCAGTTTTGTCAGTCTGTTTCAACTCTGTACACTGACAGGGCTCTCTTGGGAGGAACGAGCTTCGAAGTAGAGCAGCTTTGAAAACACAACAGCAGGCTTACACTCGCTTGCCTTCTGATCAGCCGAAGTAAAGACAGAGGAGTTGATGTGGTGTGCACCCGGGTATTTTAAAGGCGCATAAGCCACACCACACCTGTGACGCAAGTTCACTTTGAAATTGATAATGCAGAACCCGCCCAGATATTGCAGTCCGAGTGAGTCGTGTAGTTCCTAAAGAAAAACAGAGCACAGTTTTTTTTTCAGGGACAGTGCTCCCTTTCAGTCTATGATATTAGCACATTGTTAAATCTGATTGGTTATCACCTCTGATATCTAACATAATATTGTATTGATTTATTTGTTTGATTGTAGTGTTAACAGTTCAGTTTTTGCACCAAAAAAGTGTAGCTCTACATCCAAAAAGTCTTCTTGGACATTATCGTGATGTCCATAAAGTTTGATAAGCAGCTCTACAAAGTCTGTATGAATTACAAACTGTCGAATTCATAACAGCATAGACATTATATGTATTAATTCTGGTTTAGGGTGGATTTTCACTTCAAGTCGGATGGCCAGAGTCTCTAATTTCTGCGTTTTGATTGGTTGCCATTATGTGTTCCAGAACCATCCGTCCAGAGCATGTGGTACGGTCGGTGTACAAGGCAACAGGATGCACCGACAACTCCAACCACCATGTGATCTACCTGGAACATGTGGTCGTACGCATTACAATCACACACCCTCGCCGCGGGGACCTGTCAATCAACCTCACCTCACCCTCAGGGACCAAGTCTCAGCTGCTCGCCAACAGGTAAAGGAGGAGAGGGATGTGAAAGCTAATCTAAAGTGAGCTTCATCTATAACTTTGTAATAGCTACAGGTCAACAGGCCAGATTTGATCAAAACAAAACTGGTGTTTCTGACTGAATTATGTGGTGATGTTTTTCTTGCATGTGCTAAGCTATGCACTAATCTATGCAGAATAATCCTGACACTCAGTTGAAGTAACGTGAGCTCAAAACACTTTAAATTACCTTTTATTGTCTTTACAACTTGTTAGGGGACTACCTATGGGTGATTCAAGTGATTGGACTATTAATTTAGAACAAAACACATGCTGTCTATAGAGTATTAGGTCCCACAGTTCAGGTCAGAGTACAAACTCTGACATGAAGTCCAACAAACTGTCCGTAGACAGAGATAGAATTGTGAGGGGGCACAGATCTGGGAAAGAGTATAAAACTATTTCTAAAGTGCTGGGAATCCTTGGGTTCTTGGTCAGAGAGGTGACTAAGTTCCCAAGGACCACTCGGACAGAACTACAGAGTTTATTGGCTGAAAGAGGAAATTTTGCCAGAAGGACAACAGTCAGTGCACCATACCACAAATCTGGACTGAAAGGCAGTATGTCCAGAAGCAAGTCATTCCTGGAGGAGAGAAGACAAATGACAGCAGCCTGGAGTTTGCAGAAAGGCAGTGAAAGCCTGAGACTACAGGGCAAAATATTCTCTGGTCTGATGAAATGAAAAATGAACTCCTCTGCTGTAATACAAAATGCTGAATCTGGTGGAAACTGCCCATCTAACACCATGTAACTATGAATCACAGATGTGGCAGTATCAGTGCTATAGACCTTAGATTGGGGTAACAGTTCATGTTCTAACAAGACAATCATCCTAAGCATACAGAAAAATAAAACTTGAAATGCTCCATAAGAAGACCTTGAAAGTCAGTGACATAACCAAAGCCTAGATCTGAATCTTTCCAAAAATCTGGAAAATTACTTGAAAAAAGCTGTTCAGATGCTCCCTGTCCAATTTGACTGAGCCTGAGCAAATCTTCAGGGAACAATGGGAGAAAACCCCAAAATCCAGATCAGCTAAGCCGGAACAGGTGCATCTAAGAAGCGTCAAAGCTGTAATTGCTGCCAAAGGTGCTTCCACAAAGTCTAAACTCAGAGCGTTGCATAGTTTTGTTTTCACTTTGCAAAAATGTCCAGAAACATGCAGTCACTCATCATGTCATGATGAGTTTGAATTAAGGCTGTAATATCACAAATATGCTAAAAATTAAGAGGATTGAGTACATTCTGAAGGTATTGTGTGCAGGCTAAGATCATCTTAAGCTAACTAAAGGCTTGTGCAACCTATGTTTACATTTAATTACTTTGATTGTACTTGGTTTAGTGATTGCAGTTGTTTGTACCGGTGTATGCAGTACTTGAGCTGTTTCTTCATCAGATATCTTTGTGTACTTTGTACCTGTGCACGTGCTATGTGTGTGTGTGTGTGTGTGTGTGTGTGTGTGTGTGTGTGTGTGTGTGTGTGTGTGCTCTTGTGTGTGTG
>OMKZ01032437.1:46126-64991 GCA_900302535.1 Neoniphon sammara | reverse complement strand
TTTTTGTTGCCTTCTGCAAACTACTAGAGGCAATTTGTCTCATGGCAGACCGTCACTGTAAAAAATAGTTTCTTTTTAATCGTTTGCCTGGACGAATAAAGGTTCAGTAAATAAAATTGGTCATTGCTGCATACTGCATAGTACAGAAATTGTTTGACTGTGGTAAAACACAGTGTGTGTGCGCGCATGTGGCTTTTGTGTTTCACACGTGCCATATGTGTTTCTTGGCAGAAAAATCCAATGTGTGAGTAAAGCTTAAGGAGTGTGTACATGTGTGTGTAGTTTGTGGGCCGGAGGATTTTGGAGTTCCTTTCCACCATAAGAAGGGTGCCTCAGTGTTCGATAACGAGGTGATGTAGGGCTGTGAAGTTATCCAACAGATGTTACACCTGTGCACCATATAGCACAGACACACACACACACATTCTCTGTCTCAAATTCAAGTTAGCTGTAGGATAGTCTTACAAACATTTATAGATATTAAGCACTAATAAACATCAACAATCAATAATATCAATATCACCTGTAATTGTAGAGCTTGTTTTCCTTACTGTGTTAAATCAGTAAACATATTTTGCAGTTTTTTTTCCTCTCAGATAATGTAGTTTTTGAGGGTCAGGGAGATGTTTAAAATCAAGGGTAATTTTACCCATTTCATCAAACAGGACTTTCTTTCATCTTTATATAAGATGAAGCACAGTGAAGCATGAAGTGAGAATCTGTCTCAGACTCTGATGACACAGTGAAGACAGACTGGCCTCCCCGGGCAGCCAGGTCTGCCTGTGGGGGCCTGTTTCTATAGCCAGACTGTGTCTGACCAGTCTCTCTCTCTGACTCTCTGTCTGTCTCTCTCTCTCTCTCTCTCTCTGTAAATTGTACAACTACCACTTATATTTATTATACATATACATATACATTATAGTTTTTATAAGTAATTTATATTTATTTATTTTGTGCTTATTTATATCACATTATGCATAGTATATACAATATATATCTGTGTGTGTGTCTGTGTATTGGATGGCATCACTCTCCCACTTCAGTATTGTTTTATTAGCATGACTACATCACATTCAGTATTGCCAAAGCACTGTTTGAACAGCGATAACAAAACAGTTGAAAATATCAAAAATCTAGTCTTATGACAACATTGATTAATTGTGACAATATTCATATTTTTGGTGTGGTCATAAGAACATTCGTGGATAAAAGGAATAGTAATTATTTTATAATTATGAACACTGTTTCAAGAATTTGTTAATGTTAAAGGAAAATTATTTTTGTTTTTTTTTATTTGTCATTGTTGACAAAATGAGGAACTAAGTGAAGTCTTTTAAGATCTCTAAGATTTTGATACTTTTCACATTCCTTCCACACACTCTTCTTCATTATTCCCATTACGCTCTCACACAAGCGCATGTGTAAGACATGTGTTTTATATTTTGAACCTGTGAACTTTATTCTCAGCAGTGTGAGAGAGGTTGTTATTGTTGAAAAACGAGGTCAATTTGGGCTTCGTTATCATGCTGTTCAAACAGAGCCAGCGGTCAGAGTGCAATCAGACGCTCCCTGTGACTGATAATGTCTGTGAAATTACAAAACATCACCTCTCTTCTGTTACTTCCCTTCTTATCCTCTCTCACCTTCTTTGACACCCTCTTCTCCCTCCCCCTGTCCCTCTCCTTGTTGTGTCTGTTGCAGGATGTGTGTGTCGGAGTGCCCCAGTGGCTTCTTCCGCGACGATAGGAAGCGCTGCAAGAAGTGCTCGTCTCTGTGCGAGACATGCGTCGGTAGCCGTAGCGACCAGTGCACCACGTGCAGGGCCGGGTTCCACCTGAACGAGGGCTCCAACATGTGTGTCGCCAACTGTGCCGACAGCTTCTACCTCGACCATGGTACGCTTCAGCTGAGGCAATTCATCTGTCACTGTCAGCCATGCTGTCAATATACAAACTTACTGATTTATTATATGCAATATATTACTTACTGGTTTATTTATTGTTTGAATAACTTTGTTTCTTTTTTGATTTTCATAAGGCCCCCGTTTTTTTGTTTGATTTTTACTTGCAACTGTTTTTGTGTTTCTATCACTCTCCGTTATCGCTGTTTTTCCGCTCATTTGTTCACTGTTCATATAAACTACTAAATCTTATTGTAAATAATCACCTCAGTGTTGTAGAGATGGTTCACCAACATGGCACTAACAGCACAGTCTGCACAGACTTTGTCAATGGCTCTGTCATTAACACTGCACTGCCACCCCAACCTCACATGATCACCCACGATCAATTACTTGTCCGTACCAGTCCATGTATTTTTTCACTGCCCATTTATAAAGTGTTGTAGATGTCCATAAGTGTAAAAGGGTATAACCACCCTCAGTGGAGAAGGGGATCCAGACTTTAAGGACCAATAATCCATCATGAAAACACAGGTGTTCTTCACTGCCTCAAAATGTCGCCATGATGGCAAAATTTAGCCAGTTGTGAATTTTCTAGCTTGCCATACACTAGAGCACCCACATCTGCACTTCGGTCCATTTTGAACAGTGCATGTCTGAAATGACTGTGCAGACCTTTTATGTGGCTTTATAGCGAATTAACAGGAAATATAAAAATAAAAGGTCTGCAGCCAGATTGTATTATGTTTACAAGAAAACATCAACTAGAAAAGATGTATGCCAGCACGGATGAAAGTAATGTCCAAAATGAGAGAGACTGGGACTCTGTTTATAGATCGGTATGCAGCTAAAATAGTTTAAGTCCTCAGCAGCCTCTTAAGTCTCTGGCAGCAGATCTGATGTTAGTTCAGTCATAACGTTTCAATTGGCCAAACTGGGGATTTTTTCCCTTCAAAGTTGCCACTGCTGTGTATTGTGTTGGATGAAGAGATCTATCTGGAGTGTTTTTTCTCTGTCAGGCCGACAGTCAGCCGAGGTGAATTCCTGTCTCTCCTCACATCACTGATGCTTAAACAGAGGAGATTAGGTTTAAGTTTATTTCGTGACTGACAATAATTGGTTAAAAATATTTTTAAAGCCGAATGGTCACAGAAATTCATTGTTTGAAACATGGGGTTTTATACAGCTATTTAATGTAAGTTAAATGTTACATCACTTAAGTTTTTGAGTATGTAATGTTACCACAGTAGGCTTTTCTAAGTCTATATTAGCTGTAACATTAGTTAAGTTGTAGTTGTGAGGCGTCATTGGTCATTTTTCATTTTTACATTTTCATTTGTCAAGATGCTCACAGCTGGCATGTAATTATAAGCAAATCAAAGGTGCAATAGTCTGTTCAGCACCTTCTCTTCTGGTTGTTTGAGCTCAAACTTTTTTTCATTCTTTTCACATCTGAGGAGTGTACCTGAAGTATTTTCTTGTGAGAGAAAATTTTTACAACTTAGAGGGAGACAGATTAACATCCATGCAGGCACAATGCAGAGAGGATTTTCTGCCAAACACGCTGACCCATAAAGAACATATTGACTTTGAAGGCTTCACAACTGGAACTGGAAAGGAAAAATTGAGAAGCAGTGACTCATTGAAATTTCTTCTCACTGCTTTTTTGTTCCAGAGAAATCTGCCTATGACCTGTCCATATATCCTGTGTCCACCCTTAAATGATTTTCGGCTTCCTGAAAATCATACCGACCATCCCACACTTACTCTAAATCTCCTCCCCCTCTGAAGCCTGAGCTGCTCAGTCTGACTTATCATGCAAAACTATGAAGGTTGTGATACATAAGCATCATTTTTAGGAAAGGTAGAACGTCAGCTATACCAAGTAGTAGTCATGTGCGCCTTGGTAATCCAGAAATAACAAGTATGTCTCACCACATAGGTTTAACTAGGTTATCTATTTGCTAATCCCATCCCCACTGAAGGCAAAACTGTCCATGTGCATTGCGTCAAAGCATGTCATCGCCTCTCGTCTGCCTTTTGAAATATTCATCTACATTCCAATCCTCCCTCACCACCACTACAGTCTTCTCTCTCATCCGCACTGCTTTAGCCTTTTGACATTTTTCCCTCTTCTCTCGCCAATTCTTCCTCCTGCATTTTGACCTCTCTTCCTCCTCCTTAACTCGTTTTAAATCCTCACCCCCTTCTTTGTCCTTCTTCTGCTACCTCCCCTTTCTCTTCCCCTACTGTTTGTTGTTGTCATCCTCCTCTTCCCTCCCTTCATTTTGGATGTGACCACACTTCTGGTTCCTGTTAGGCATTGTGTGTGACGGGCTGACCTCTTGTCTTGCAGATTCCAACATGTGCAGGAGATGTCCGGAGAACTGTAAGAAGTGCACCACCCCCAGTATCTGCACAGAATGTAAACCTGGAATGAGGTGAGCACAGGGCTGTGCTGAAAAATACCAAACCAGAGCAGGAGATTGCATTGACATTTTCATTTGTCAGGCATCCTTATTACACCTGGGCGTTAGTTATTCTTTTACAGTGGCATTCATAGAGAAATCACCTAAAATTATCATAATAATTTAACATCTTATTAACATCTTTATTATCTTTATTTTACCCATTATCTGCTTCTGGAACAATGGTAGCTGGACAGTAACAGCTGCCCCCGTCTGTCCATTTTTCTGTGTTTAAATGAAAGAAAGAAAAAAAAACTCACTAAAAGATTAAAAAAAAGTTACTGCGTGTGCACTTAACTAATTTGTTACATTTAAAATTTTCATAGACAGTGAGTTATCAGTTATTTGCATGCTGGTATCATTTCACACCTAAATGTAAATGTAGAGACTCCACCATGTTGTATTTTCTTTCAGAGTTCACCATGCCCAAAGCAGCATTTCTGTTGGCTCGCTGTGTGAATTTACAGGTCAAAGTTCACCAGTGACGTCTGCTCAGATACAAAGGAGCATACCATAGTAAAAGATTTCTCATAAATATCATAAAATATAGTATTATTATACACCCATAATTTAACCAAATTCCATTGCGATCTGGGAATCTCATTAACGAGGGAGGCTTGGCCGAGGCCAGATGAAGGCCAGTTGAATACAAAGACAGACTGTTAAAGACACAAGTTGAATACAACCAAAAAGAAATTTGTTTTGCTTTTGTAATAAACATCCTTTATATGTTTCATTATGGAAATATGGGGTGTAATTACATAGGACTCAATCACTCTAAATACACTCCATTGAAATATGGTGACCGTATTGTCAGTTTTGTCTACCAAAAGCTGATGGCTGGTTTCCAGCTTGGCAACCACTTCTGAAAGTTAGAGTTGGGTTCTGGGTAGCAACATGGTGCTTCTGTGCTAAGCAAAGCCTTACAGAACATTTATTATACTTCTTCTGGACCCGCCACTCCTAATCACAGCTTCTTCACACATGGTCTGCCTTTAGACAGTTTCCAGTAATGCTGAAATATAAACGTGTTCCTTAACATATTTATTAGTAGTACTACCCCTGTCACACTAGCACTGACTGAAATACAGTTGAACTCTTGGGTAAAGTAATTTGGGCTGTGTCTGTTTCCATGTACACTTTGGCCTGGACAGCAACATTGTACTTGTAGGATAAAAACTTGTAGTGTTCATCCACTCGAAAGCTGCAGGGAGACAGTGTTGCCAAACTAGGCGAGGACATTGTGTCACACTGTGGTTTGGGTTAGCAATATGAACCAGTGAAAACAGGACCTCTTAACTCTTTTCCACTTGGGACACAAACTGAGTAAATTAAGTTTCACCCTGTGACCTGGGTTTATTAAAACCTATGTGTACTCTTGTCATGTGGAGACCCACAAGAAGTAGGCCTGTTGCCCATCTTGGGTTTGGATCCCCAGTTGTAAGAGCCCCTGATCTAAATCATTTAGTTATCCATGCTGACATGTTCCAGTTCATTTTCTGGCCACTTCCACAGCAGCCTCTTCAAGCCGCACTAACTGCACTTGACCCGACAGAGGGTAGGGCGTTCCAAAGTGCTGGAATTCCTGATAGGTCATGAAGAAAGCACTTGTGAAACGTTTAAAAAATATTGCGGTCTTGAACCCAGCTTCAAGCGTTCAGTGTAGCCAGAGGTGGAGGTGGGGACACTTGTAAGCCATAATTTCCTCTGAACGCCGGCAAGACCACAGTAAGACACATGCTTACACATAACGCGCGCGCACACGTGCACATACACACACACACACACACACACACACACACACATATGCACAGTATCTCCCCTCTCCCATTCATTTCACCATTCATGGTCGGTCGGGAGCCCAGGAGGAAGAGAGGACCAAACGAGATCCTTTCTGGGAAACGTTAGCTAACACAGACCAGCTGTTTTTCAGCTCAGCGCAACACAGACTCACCAACCTGTCCTCACTCTGACTTCGCAGAACTGGCTTTGTAACTTCCAGCCCTGCTTTCTAATTGACCTCTATCCTTACATCTGGCACTTCCCAAATATGTTTGGTTTGCTGTATATAACGGTTAAAAAAAACCTAAAGTATATCTTCCCGTAAACTGCAGAATGGTTGCATTCCTGTACATCAGACTCACATTGAACTAAAGGCCAGTCAGGGTCCTGAACACCCACACAAGAAACTGTATCTTTAGAGCTGGACTTGTTTTTTTCCTTAAGCTGTAGCCAGAAACCCAATTCTACGGAATATTATACAGTAGTGATTGGTTTCTACCTGGCTAACTTTCACTGATTTGCAGTGAACATACTGGAAACATCAAAGTACCTCAGATCGGCACAGTTCTTGCTCTTGAAACTCTTGATTGTGTTGCTGCTTGTTTGAGTTTTGTGTAGCTGGTTAGAGGATGTGATTTCTATCAGTTTTAGGCAGAATTTCAGGCTTTTTGGACAGTCATATCCCAATGAGCTGTAATGGAAATTCCTATTTTTCTGCTACACACTCAAATTTTCTCCATTTTTCTCTAATTTACCATGAATTTAAATTTTTTATACCTCTCTCTGCATCCAGTCTTCATGGAAACAAGTGTCAGATGACCTGTGAGCCAGGGACTTACTACAACGGCCACAGAAGGACCTGTGAACACTGCCATCGGGCGTGTGCTACCTGCGCAGGTAAGAAGTCCCTCATCATTTAAAATGTAGCTCTAACATTGTCAGAGTTAAGAGCTCCATTTTCCATATAATTCAATGTGGTTGAGTACAAATAAATAGTTTTTCCCTCAGTATAAATAATGGCTTCAATCTTTTCTATGAAAAAGTTCCTGGTATCACTGATAATATGATTTTCTGCCATTTTATATTTCTCTGATTACATTCCCATTGTTTGTATTTGTGTCTTTTACAGGCACGGGTATAGAGGCGTGCACTAAGTGTGCGGAGGGCTACATGCTAGAGGAATGGCGCTGTGTGTCAACATGCAGCGCTGGCTACTACCTGTCAGAGCAGACCTCAGACAACGGGCAGGTGCTGAGGTCCTGTAAGAAGTGAGTCAGCACCCAGAACCAGCACTCATTCTCAACAGTAGTGCACGCATAAACAGAGAAGGTTCAAATCTCAAATCCTTGAGGACAAATTTATAAAGGTCCAGAGCCTCAACAAGTTGTCATGATTTTTCATTCAGCATTTTGAAACGGTGACAAGGAATTAGAGGTGAAATGCCTGTGTACCAAATTTGAAAAACCATGATTCTACAGTCCACAGTTGAATCCTCCATGTGGTGCACCGTGTTTTTTTTTTTTTTCACTGCACATTTCTTGCAGTGATATTTTTTTGTTTTGTTTTGTTTTTTGAGTACAATGTGGAATTACATTTAACACATTCATTTGATTAATAACATGAGGCCTAATAACTGACTTTTCCACAAGCCACATACAAAAGTATTCTGCTGCTACATTGCACAACCTATACAGAACATCGTCAAAAAAGCCTTATTAAACTGTCTGTGTTCACTTGTTGTAATAGGTTAAAATGAAAAAGAAAGAATATTTTTTTTCAAGCCAAATTGTGCTAAAATCGAGAACAGGGTGGAGGTTTACACCCCTACGAGAAATGTTAAGGGAAACATTACAGTGCACCTCTGATGTCATGTCTTTAGATAAATTGTGGTAGTAGGACTGTGAAAATATTTTTATTGAACTCCAAATTTGTATTGAGAAGGTTTCTCTCAATAAGTGAATAGTTAGGTTGGTCCTTCCACTCAGGCTGTTTCAATGGAGAGACCACATGGTCTAAACAAAATCTAAATTTCTGATCCCTTAGAAGAAAAGGTCTCTGAGTGAAATGCAGGACGACGGTCATATTTATCTTTTGGACACATTTCTGCAGATAGTCTTAAATCAAACCTTTCCCCTCTATAAGGTGGTGTTGTGTCTAGGTTTACGATCAGCAGTAAAGCTCCTGCTGCCTAATCCAGGGTGGAGTTGCATGTCAGACAACTTTGCAGTTACCTCATCCTCCACTAATCTTAACCTGAATCAGACGAGGGAGGCAAAGGGGGAAAGAACACATGAACATCAACTCGTACTCCTCCTTGATGACACCTCGCCTCCCATCTCACCCACGGTCACCCTCCCCCACAGACGTCTTTTCTTGTTTTGTTCTCACCACCTTTTCCGGTGCAGTGAGTTGCCTCCCTCCTACCTTGCAGTATCTGTTCCTCACAGCCTTAGGAAATGGCCAACATGGAAAAAAGCCTCTGAAATTCAAAACGCATTTGTTCATACATTTCACCCTTGATCTCACTTGAATCATGCATTCTCCAAGAGCTTCAATCATACACTCTCCATCAGCTCCCTCCTGCTCTCAAACAGTGTTATCACACTGTAGGAAATTTTTGTTGAGCTGCAAAAGTTTGAAGATATTACCCCCATCTTAAATTTCCCTCGGGATGAATAAAGTATCTGTCTGTCTGTCTGTCTAGTCTTGAGCACTGATTGGTTGACAGGTCTACAGTAACAACAATGGAATAAAAGAGCAGATATCAGTAAAGTAAAACAGTAGAAACTGCCTTAAAGAAAAGTGACCAGAGTGTTGTCAACATACTACTAACTGCATTTAAATATAGGCTGTAAATTGGATTTGTTCAACAAACCCTGATGTGATGATGATGTCAGTATAAAGAGTCAGATTGTTGCAATGGAAACATTTTTATGATTTGCTTCCAAGTTCCAGTTAAGTGACTGTCCATTTGAAGTGTATATGAGGTCATATAATTTCCAATAATTTTGTTGCCCCATCAGCAGAAACTTGCAAATGTTTTGTCTTCTTTCCTAAACTTTTCCCTCTGTTCTTAATAATCGTCCCAAGTTGAGTACAGTTTAGTTTATTACAAAACAAGCATCCCTATAAAAAAAACTGAACAAAACATCATCGGGCTCATTTGGCGAGTTCCCCCATTCATCAACAGGATCATAAGACAGGCACAGTTCTGTTCGTTCAAAACGTGAATGAGAGCAGACAAGAAAAAAAGAAACACATAATTGCGAAATGTGAAAAATACATATGAAAAGGGCATAATTACTAGAGCAAAATTACAAATTTTACTATGAATATAACAATTGCTGCTTCAGTGATTTCTTAAAAGTAAAAAGGAGGAAAGGAGGAGAATCTTAAATTCAAAGGAAGAGACTTCCATAGCCTTGAACCTTTATAAATGATACTGCACCAGTACGAAGTGTGGCACCATAGTATAGTGCTGTGCAGTCTAGTGTCTAACCTGTCACACCACCTTTGCCTCCTGCAGGTGTGACCATAGCTGCTACGAGTGCTCGGGGCCTGGTGAAAGAAACTGCAGCACCTGTGTCAGTGGTTACAATCTGGAGGCGGGAGCCTGTGTGGTCAGCACCATCTGCAAAGATGGTGAGTTATCAGATTTCTTTACTCTTTTCTTGACTTTCAAATTACACAGTATTGTATTGTATTGTATTGAGTATTGTCTAGAATTAAATTTCTGGGGGGAATTAGACCTGACTGGTGCACTGGATTGAACATGGTCACATGCTTTAAAATGACGTGTGCTGACAAAAGTTTACGTGTCCTTCTGAATATTTACACTCAGGCAGTTTGAGTCACGTATTTTTACAGGATGCTTGCCTTGTGTGAAATGCCAGGTACACTAGTTGTGGTCTGTTCAATCCAATGTCACAGTCAATCAGAGGAATTGTTCGGCTTTGTTGGTTTATCAAAGTGCAAAAAGCATCAGAAGTGGATGTTTGAGTGTCAGCACTGAGTTGGTTGCTTTCAGACAGACTGTTGTGCATCTTGAGTTAAACATTATTATAACTCAGAGGGATGTAAAATTGACTCCAAGGGGATTTTGGGTATTGAGTGGAAGCCGGGGATTCACCTCTGCCCTCCATCTTGTATTTTTGAGCTTTTTACTAACTTCTCAAGGCAAACTGCTCTAAGCAAACTGTAAGTGGGCCAGGTGGTCTGTCCTTGTTTTGTCTTTTTGCTGCTTATCTAAAGGTGTCATTCAAGTAGTGGTCATTATTACTAACATAGAGTCTCTCGGGAACTAACACACAAGCACACTTCTTACACACAAGCTCTCTCCTTGGCGTTCCTTGAATCGGTCTCAGCACAAACTTTTTTGTCCATTGTATTCTGTCACGCTGCATAAAAAAGCGTCCTTATTCTTTTGCTCATTTTTCAAGTGTTCCCTGTTTTTACCTAATTCTGCTTCTCAGCAGTAGTCCTTTGCTGCTTTCATTCGTAGTCTGTAATTTTTCTGTTTTCTTTTGCTCTTTACTTACACTCTCCCTTCTTCTCTTTGCTGTGCTCTATACTCCTGTCTTGTTTAAATTGTGCATGTTTTGATGTTTTAAAATGCTCTTGGTTTGTGACACCCTCCCCATTTCTCACTAATCGGCTATGGTGAAGTACCTCAGTGTGCGATTTGATATTCCAGCCATGACCTTGTAGTAAAAATCCACAGCCTAAAAGCCTCACCGGCCTGACATGGTAAAAGGTCAGAGGAGAAAAAAAATCTCTCCTGTGTGACCTTTCTGATGATGATGATGATGACGATTTTACTAAAAGTGCACCCTCAGTCTGTTCATAACCAAATTAAACCAAGACTAACTGATTTTACAGTAATGGCTCACGCTGATTGACAGCTCAGAATATTGTGTTTGTAATGTGTTGATTTGGCAGACTGGCGGTCCACTTTGACTTTCTTCTGATGCAAAATGACATCAAGTTGTGAATTTTTAAAATCGTCCATTTGCTAATTGTGTGACGTTTGTTTTTTCTCTCTCTCTCTTTTTGTTTTCTCCCAAATCTGTTTTCCCCTTTCTCCTGACATGGATCCAATCATTCTACTGGACTACAATCATTTCCACCTCGATGAACATCACCTGTGATTGGATCATAAAACTCTTCCTGTCACCTGAACCTCTGCTGACCAATCATATGGCTCTGCCTGTGATGTAACTATTTTTCTGATGTTTTTGCCCCGTGTGGCTGTATTTCCGTGTGTGTGTATGTGTGTGTGTGCGTGCGCCCCACCCCTCTTCCATCCTTCCCTTGTATCTCTTCTTCCTGGTCTGTGGAAAGCAAATGAAGAATCTTGGGCAGAAGGCAGTTTCTGCGTGCTCGTTAAAAAGAACAATCTTTGCCAGAGGAAAGTGCTGCAGCAACTGTGCTGCAGAACGTGCTCGCAAAAGGGGTGACGGGACGTACTCACTGGGCATAAAGGGAGTGTGGGAGGGGGACGCAGGGGGCACCCCTCCTTCTCAGATCCCCCAGCCCACTCATTCACAGTCACATAATTTATAAGAGAATCTGTGCCTCTTTAAGGGACTGCATCGGAGGTGCGATGACAGGACTACAACAAACCTACCTTTTTTTCTGTACTGGGACACACACGTGGTCAGGGTGTAAAATGACTGGGACTTTCTTCAAGAACAAACGAGCAAATGATAACAAAAGTGAAAACAAAACAAACAAACGAATAAAAAGTGTCGGTATTTTGTGACCAAAGCATCGATGCCAAAATAATTGAACCTTCTTTTTTGTTGCCAGTGTAGGGTGCATAGCTAAGCAGGAGCCACTCAGCCTGTGAATCTCTGATTACGTCTGTGTGCATTTTTATTTTGGCTCCTCTTCCTCCTCTCTTTCCAATGTTAATGATGAACAGATGGAAACTTATGAACGTACAGTAGGAAAGGCCCCGGTTTGTCTGCCTGTAAATAAACGTCAAAAGAAAAAAAAAAAGCTCACTCAGTAATGTGAAAATAATGTCTGTCTGGGCTGACTTTGGCCATCTAGAGGAGTGAAGACAAATTCACACACACGGGTATAACACACACACACCATGCAGATACATAGAAATGCACGCACACACACACACACACACACACACACACACTTCTAAACATGAACTCAAACACAGAGATCAGCCAACACTTGAAATTGCAGGTGCTGCAGAGACACCATATTCCAAAACTGATGCACATTACTGACCAAAATCACCTCATTTTGTGTTTGTGTTTATTTAAAAGCATAAATCTGCCCTCGGACTAGTGTGTGTGTGTGTGTGGGTGTGTCGCGTGCGTACGTGTGTGTATGTGTGTGTGTGTGTGTGTGTGTTTGTCTTTGTCGTTATGTGTGTGTAGGAGAATGCCATTAATTCTTGATGTAAGCCCAGACAGCATTGATTCATTCCAGAGGTACTACAAGACGAGTCAATAGTCATTCCTTCCGGATCTTTCTGTAGGGGAAGAAACACTGCAGTGAGTCAGAGTGAATTTGTGGTACTGGGGATGCACCGATGCCCTCTCCTCACTGATGATGCAGGTTCTTTATGCTAAACTTTGAAACATCGCCCCAAACTAAGAATCGATTCCATCTATTATCATGACTGGACAATATGGAGTTCGACCACTACTTGGGCTTCGCTGGATAAAACAATTGAGATATAATTCATTTTCTTCATTAGAGGGATGCAAGATCGTTGCATGTATGGAATAAAGGCCCAAGTTAATGTGGCTTTTATTTTGTCATATTATATGTAGACCTTGCAAAAGGGACTCTTGTATTACGGCCAAGTGTCCCTTTACAATTCCTTATTTTTGGTCTGGCAGCAGCACAATATCAAAACGTATCGGTGCATCCCTAAATGTTGCTATTCTCCAACAAAACGGTTTTAGAGTATTTACTCTTTGTCATTCCATTATAGCTGCAATGCACATCAACTGAAGTATTGCTCTACATTTGTAACATGGAAGGTCAATGATCGGCACAGAAAATATTCTGTCCTAAACACGTTTCATCTGCTGGTAATGGTCTTTGACAGGTAGACAGACAGCAAACTGCCATGGTGCAGACAACACCAGCGCAAGCCGGAGCTGGGTTCATTTTCCTCTCACTTCATTCAGAAAGGGGACTCGAATTTCAAATATTGAAACACATTTGGCAGAAGTTCATCATATCCAACCCAGTAAGAAATAACTGAAAACAAAACGCAACGAGGCGATGAATTTCTCCTTCTATTTGCATTTTAATTGACCGAATTGAAAGCGAGCAGACGCCGGTCCGTGGTTTAAACGTGACTTTGTTTTTCTGCATCAGGAGCAGGGAAAAGGGAAGTGCAGAGCCGGGAGTGCGTTCAGTCAGAAGGTTTTCACTCTGAAATTGAGCCAATACTGTACATAAGCAGTCGACACCACTCGACTCCACGCATCGTCACGTTAACGCTCTGTGCCGCGAGGCCGACAGACTTCAGATGTGTGGTTTCTCCATGGTCTGCCTGTCTGTCCCTCTCTCCGAACCTTACCAGATGGAACTCAGAGGTTATTCCGGTGGTGCTGGATTCTAATAAAGAACAGCTAAATAATGTTTAAGATTCTTATTCTATTTGTGTGGGTTTTCACACCTGCAGCTTGAGCAATTACAGTATTAGATGAATTGTTGTACTGTCAACTGTTTATGGTTCTTGATGATTTGTAATAAAGATTGATGAATCCCCTTGTTTGGTTAACAAAAACTTATTCTTGGTCATTGTTTAAGATGACTTAAATTGACTTTAGATTGTGTGGTAGTAGACACACACACACCCCTCGTATAAAAGCTGTTTTTATTGTGTACCTGTGACATATCTGTGACAATGCATTATTAATGTTACTCAAAGGCCTAGTTTTGAAAATCTTTTTTTACTTAAGTGTTCTTATTAAAATGTTTAATCTGTTCATGTTTTTGCTTTCTTTTTAGTTCTCATTCATTGTACTGACAGTGTATGATGGGTCAGTATTATTTCAGCCATTCACCTCATTGTTAATCAGTTTCTCATTGGTTTAAAAAAAAATGTTAGACTCCCTGTTTTCACTTTTTGTTTATATGTTTTTTTTTATACAAATTCCTGAAAGGAACACCAGTCATAATAAGTTTCATTTTCAAAAACCTTTACCTTTTCTCACTCAATCCAATGAATCATTTAAGTTTCACATGCCCCAGCCAGTGAACTTTTAAGGCAGACCTGTGCATTCAAAATGAGAGTTATGTATAACTAAAATAAACGTAACCCACAGGTCATCGAAGGACAGCAAAGATCTTACCATGCTGCTTTATTATAAAAGTAAACTTCACTTTCTCACCAGGGTTACGTCTGAACCGTTTTTCATTCATGAGAGGATGGTACTGTTATGAATATAATACCAGTAATAAAGTGTAGTAGGAGATAAACACTTGGAAGCTAGAATTAAAACATGCTGTACTATAATTATGTAATTTCACAACTGATCTACAGTGAATATATATATTATAGAGGGATGTGTTTTAGAAGAGGAGGGAACCAATATAAAAATTCCTGATTGCAGCTGCATTTTCATTTACATCCAAAAAATGTTGATGGAATTTTTTTTTCATCACTGTGGAATTTGTATGGGAGTGTTTGCTCTTCCTACCCAGGGTTTACATCTTTCATAGAAATGTCTTCTATACATAGACATACATTTGTATAGAAATTGAGTGTTTAAAAGTAGGTATACTTACTGTGTTATCAAATATTTTTTTCAGCTCCAGTGTACACCCATTATTTACAGACTGCTGAATGTTAAAATAGTTAAAATGTAAAAATGTATTTTGTTGAATCAGTTAAAATTACAAAATAAGTTAAAATGACCTAAATTCAGGTTTGTTTTTCATTGTTATTCTTTAAAAGTATAGTATATAAAAATACTATAAGAGTATAGTATACCTACTTTTTAAATATACAGTAAGTCACTTAAAGCTGCGGCCAGTAGTATTTTAAATTTGAGTTCCTGTTTTAAATCACTGACACACTGTTATCCATATCATTTGTACCCTTAACTAATTTGTCATCGTGGAAATTTTAGAAAGCAGATTTTGGAAGTGTGGACACTGACAAAATCTTCCTGTTCACAAGCTAACTGCTGCTGCCGTTAAGCTAACTGGCCAGGCCTGCTGCTAATATTCAGGTTACTGGTTTGGTAGCACTGATTGAGCAACACATTATCATTTCATTAAACTCAATAATTGGTCCATGTGAAATATTTGTCTTAGTTACATGTTAAGTCAAGTACAGTTTGGTGTACAGTTTGGTCGTCAACTCTTCCTGAAATATTATGAATGAAAAACATTTGTGCATAATGGTAAAGCCTACTTTATGGATGTAGTTACTTTAACAGCTACTCAGCTGTCTATCCCAGCCTAGCTAATTAGTTTCATTATTCAGCACATCACAGAAAGGGAACGGGCCAGTCATTCATAGACTTCTTGTTTTATCACCAATGTGTTCAGTAGAAAGACAGCCAGCTAAACGTCGGTCTTTACCCCCTTCAGCTTGAGGAGCTGGGGCCTCGCCGAGCTTCACTTTTCCTCTGGTTTTGTCACGCTTCTTCGCTCCTTTTTCCTTTTCTTTTTGCATTTCATTGAAGAGGATACAGCTGTTCTCTGTCAATCCTAGAGACACACATAATAAACCAATTTTCTCAGCGATGCCCTCATTTTTCCAAAGCTGTTATACTATGATGATTCATTTGAGGAAGATAGATAAATATTATACACATAACAGCTTTACATGCTGGTTTCTATTTTTATTGGACAAAAAAAAAGTGGGCTTGCACCATCATAGATAACAGTATGTGCACTCCTCTTGTTTGTCATGGCTAAAGCTAGCTACAGTAGGTTGTTATTTCACCAGTCCTTTTGGCCTAATAGGGATATAATTTGCCAAATTCCAGACAGTCTGTCTTCTTAAGTGTTTTTTACACTTACTATGGTCTGAAACTTTTAAGACCCCCACTTGAAACCTTTGAAATCCATAGATATTTCACATTGTAGCATATCAGCTCAGGACAGGGACAGACAGAGTGTGAAAGAGGACATAATAGGACATGTTGGCTCAATTTTGCGGCCCTAAAGCAAACCTGTCACTCAAGTCCTGTGGGAAACAGACACTGCCACTTGGTCCATTTTACCTTACAGATTAAAAAGAGGAAACATGCCACTGCAGTTACATAATATATAAAATTCTAGAGCAATGAAAGGGTTTGTGTTCTCTTGTCAACTTGAGGGATAAAGTGAATCTATTACACTTTTTCCCTGACACCTCAGGCCGGGTACCTCGAGGTATCAAGGGGTGGAAGGGCCAATGAATTGGGATTCAGGAGCAGGTACGGTAGATGACAGTGTGATATGTGCCAGCAGAGCGCTCCCTCTCTCCCTCTCTCTCTCTCCCTCCTGACAGAGTAGACTGTCAATGTCCTCACAAGGTCAGTCGAGTCCATAACAGAGGAAAAGTTTTACTCCCCTGAGTGACATGCTCTCTTTCTTCTCGGCTCCATTCTTCTCCTCTCTGGCAGTGGGAGTCCAAAGTGTCTGTTTTTGCTGAGTAGAGTTGTGCAGCTTTCCGTCCCTTGAGATCTTGGCTCCCTCTGTGTGTGTGTGAGAGAGACAGAGAGAGAGAGAGAGTGGGAGACGGGGAGCGAAAGAGAGAGATAGGGAGACAATTTGTGTGTGTGTGTGTGTGTGTGTGAGGAAGAGTGATGGCGTTCATTCGGGGGCTGTTTGAGCGGCTGCAGCAGAGCCGGCTGAATGGGAAGCCACCGCCTGTTGTGTTTGTACACAAAGAGGCTCTTTTGTTTTGAAAGAAACAATTCAGCTTTTCACAGAAAGCCAGAGACCACAGACAACCTCGCCGCTGCCTTGAAGGACACATACATACACACATACACACACCACCCCATCCTTACGCCTGAGCCAATGTCTTTCACCTTTGTCTAATACAAAGGTGGGATAGCAGACAATGTTTATGCCGCCTTTGTAATGATTCTTTTCACTGCTGCCAAGTGTGGAGCTGAAGGTTGATGGATTTTTTGGAACCTGTTCTTTTTTGATGTGCTTACAACTTTGGATACAAAAGAGGATGAACAGTTTGTGTGTCCGGACTGAATCTCAGGATGGTTTTTCAATACTGTAGGGCCATTGATGCAGCAGAATAGATGATGAATGCTTTTCATTGTGCCAGACATAATGATTTATTCATAATGTTACAGGTGCAGTAAGTATGATTGTTACTGTTCCATAGAACAAAATGACCATAATATATCTGTGAGGGGTTGATAGGGTTCCTCATCAATACGACTGACCCAGTGTTTACTTAAGGAGCTTTCTGGCTTTCAAAACTCACTTTCCTACACTTTCAGTGCTCCAGACTTGAAATTCAACAATGCAACTCCAAGCAGGTTTCAAACCTTTGTGCTGCTACAATATTGTGATACATCACCTTGTTTCAGTATAAGAAAAAGTAGGTGTATGAGAGAAAACATGAAATAAAGACAAAGAACAACCAAAATAAGAAAAAAATGTGTCAAAAAATAATAATAAAAAAGTCAAAAGTGAAATCAGTCAACAAAACAAATAAAATGTTATTCAAGTAGTAATAGTGGTTCTTGTGCCATATAGTCAGGAAATAACTTGTGAGGAACCAGTATTTATTATCAGGCAGAGGGTGTGAGGTCATGTCAAACTTACCGTTGCTCTCACCTGCAGGAGAGTATATGAGTCAGCATGGAAAGTGTCACTTGTGTCACATTACGTGTCAGCAGTGCCTTGGTCCAGAGAGCGACGACTGCACCAGCTGCCCCTCGACACGGTGAGTGACAGAGGTCTTTGGGACCAAAGAAGTGCTCATTCAAAGGTGCAAAGGTTTGTTCTGAAGAGTGTGTTAGTGCTGCATGGAGGAGAGCTCTTGTTGGACTTGAGGAGGTTCAGTAGGAGTACTGCCACTTCCACTTAAAATTAAAAAAAGGGTAAAAACTGAGGGCTAAAGTTGGTCTCTGTCATTCTCATGGTTTATAATGGTGGCATTAAAATGTACAGGACCAGTGGGACACAGTAGATTTGCATGAAACCATTTTCTGATGTGCAATTCTTATAACGCTGTGGAGGAGTCTCTGTTAAATAAGCAATAACACACCCTCACTTCCCCAGCGCTTACACTTTTGACTGTACATCCAACTTTATTGCAAAAACAGTGTTTAACTTGCAAGTAGTTGTGACTGGGCACGACGCAGACAGGTCAAACAGGCTTTGATGCAGCACATTCTGCAGTTAGGAGATGAAACCTGCTGTGTGTTTATTGATCAGTTGGGAAATTTTGTGTTATGTGTTAATTTTCTTATCTATTGTTTTATTTAAAAGGGTTAAGAGCACATAATGTTGCCTTGTACATGTGTATATCCAGTGCCTGAAGCTAATTTGGAAAGTTGATTGTTAACCGTTCAACAGGTTCTTTGATGATGGGCACTGTGATATTCGTTGTCAGAGGGGGCGCTATGCCATGGGCAGGCAGTGCCACCTCTGCCACCATACTTGCCAGGAGTGCGATGACGGGGGACCTGACAACTGCACCAGCTGTGACAGAGGTAGAAAACCCTGGGCTGACATCTGAAATCCTGTCTGTAGTTTT
>OMKZ01032437.1:16715-46106 GCA_900302535.1 Neoniphon sammara | reverse complement strand
AATCCTGTCTGTACTTTTAAGTCACAATAACACTTTTAAATCATCAGTTAATTCTCTATATTTTAACGCATGCCTATTAACAATCAAGCCAAAAACATTTTTTTTCTCATATTCTTACTTTGTGCCTATAACATTTCTAATTAATGTTCTCTCTGCTTATGTTACCCTCTGCCAGCTATTGCTCATAAAGTTAAACAGAAAATAAGGCTTGATTTTTCATCATTATGGTGCCCTCACCTATTCTGGGAGTACCTCATAATATTTTACAGTGTTTATTTCAAAATATTAACTTTTAAAAACAACTGACATGAGTTAAAAATAGCAATTGTCTCATAAGGATTTAAAAGCACAGCAAGGAAATGCAAGAAATGAGCAAAAACTGCAGTCACTCTGAAATGAACCTTTAAATGAACCTTTAAGTGTTCCTGTCAGTGTTCATCGAGTGGAATATAAGCTGTTATCACCACTGTATTGGAATTGCTGAGTGTTTTTTTTATAATACTGTTATGAAAACGAACATCTTTCCTTGTGCAAAATGTGCTGAGCTGCGGTTTTCAACCTTTCCGTCTCTGGAGCGCTCAAGAAATTGTGCTTTTTGTTAAACAGCACAGGCCAAGCCAAGGCTCATTTGTGCCAGACTACACCAATCAATCCTCTAAAAGTAAATGAATCTAATTAAAGAAGTAATTCAACCTAGGTCTGCTGATAGATGTGTTAAAAGGTTAATCAATCATTGGTTGTATCCTCAAGCAGAGGTCGCAGCACGTTTAGAAGAACTCAGATCTGAGCTCCAAACTCAGATAAAGGAAAAAGCTGTATAAGGGAGAGTATGATGGTTTTGTGTTGTCTATTTAAGAGGTGTAGTGCTGCACAGTTAGAGAACAGATTCTGTGTGCCATTGAGCTCCCTCTGATACCTTTAGACTTTCATTTTCAACGAACTGTCCCTTTAAGAATCTTATGATCTGTGACCCGGAGGACTCATGCAGCCAATCCAAAATCCATAAAACCCCAGTTTCATCAGTATGAAAATAGGTTTGCCTTGTGAAGATGTGAGGTTTTACGTTGACAGATGTTCATAACACAATCTGAACATCATTAGAGCCTCACAGGTGAGGAAATATCAACCTGATGGTGGTAGAAATAACTGTGTTTATCACAGTGTCACAGACGGTATTATGGCTGTCAGGATGAATGTATTTACACTGGGAAGATTCTATTACGCACATATACACACACGCACACACACACACACACACACACACACACACACACACACACACTCATGCATGCACTCACACATAAACCATCCGGCCAAGGAGAAGATTAACACCAGATTTCCCCTTCGCACACACACACACACCCTCTCTCGCTCTCACGTGTGCACATACACTCTCAATTAGCCGGTAAGTTTGTCAGACAGTGTTTGCAAATGTGGTTCCATTTAACTTCGGGTCTGTCTGAAGCTCAATGAGACATAACAATAATAACATGAAGAGACCCTCCATCTGTCTCCTTCTGTGCCATTTCTCTCTCAAAAGAGCCTCTCTTATCTCGGCCGGTCACAAAGACGGTCGCACTCATATAGGCACGGTCGTACATACTGAGCAGACATTTTATGATACTGACCTTTGAAATTGATACTTTTGAGACTAATATGGCATTTTTCTATGACCGCTCTCTGAAGAGGAAAGAGAATAGAGTGCTGGAGAAATGGGTGTAATGGAGGACAAAGGAAGAGATGAGAGAGAAGAAGAGAATAAAGGCAAAGGGGGATTTATGTAGAGTATGAGTTGTACAATTGTACAATTCAATGATAGTGTTACACACACACACACATGTATGAACTCACAAAGACATACACACATAGATACGGTCACACAAACATTAGTACAGCAGTATTCTTTTAGCTCTAGCCTCCTATATTATTGCTATTATTGCTGTTTTTGCATTAGATTACTTGAGATAAATGTTCCACATTTCAAAGAAGTTATTACAATGATAGAGCAAGGTTACATTACTCATTGCAGGCCGTGTGTGCATGTGAAGTCTGGAATTTGCATATGCACTTGGCGCATGTGTTTTAAGGCTACATATATCAAAATTTCAGTGAGTGAACTCCAGACAGCTCTCCTCCCTTTCAAAATGTTTAAGTGATGAAACACATTGATGTATTGCTCAGATGTGATGAAGATGACACAATCTGGAGTAAATATCTGTTTTGTGGATCAGCTCTTTTATCTGTTTCCAAAGTTTTTGTCTCGCAGTGTATTTCCCACAGACTTTTCCATCTCTGTCTGTGTTCTATCTAGATAAGTTTGGGGTGGTCAGGTACCTGTTTGAGGGACAGTGTCGTGATGCCTGCCCAGAGGGGTTTTTCCATTCTTGGAGGAGGCAGTGCGAGCCCTGTCCCGCCAACTGCACCGTTTGCACAGCGGCAAATCGCTGCCTCCACTGTGGCTCAGGGCACAACCTCAGAGACGGCCGCTGCGTCCCGCTGGAGTGCGGAGCAGGTGAGAGACGCCAGAATCCACAGATCCAGACTCACAGCACACTCTGCTAAATGTTAACTCAAATCTGTCAGTGTAACTCCCACTTTTTGTTAAGACTGCAGCACTGATGCAGGATAGGAAAAATACATTTAGTGCACCAGTTTTGAGCTGTATTCCTTTGCATTAGTCATGTCTACAATGTTTGTCCTTGCTGTATGCATTATTATTGTTGCGTTACTGGATAAGAGGTGCTAATGCAGAAAAAATGTAAGGTAGTGCAGATCCACGGCTGACACTGTTTCCTAGCACTCTACCATAAAGATGGCCCCCACACACGGATCACACTGACCTCAACCTATCCTATCCAACCTGAGTGGATTTATCGGGATTATATTTTGTATCCGTGTCATAGTTTTTGGAAAGAGTTGTTGCTGTTGAGTTTTTCACATGTAAATTTTTGATGGGTTGAGCTCCACAAACAAGCCCGTTGTACTGGGGTGAAGAGAGACAGCGAAGCCTGCGATAGATTGGAAACTTCACCAAATCATGCAGAAACTATCTGAATGGGTAGATTGCACAAGGGGGAAGTGGAAAAATAGCTTGTTTTGTATTTTGGGTGAACTGTTCCTTTAAAAAAAATACAGATAAACCCGAGAAGTGGAAATGTTTTAGCTTCCACACATTGTTTGATGTATCAACAGGTTAATTGTAGCTTGATGCCCTGACTAGACATGTTCTAGATAGATCTTAGATTTTAGTGCCAGGCGTAAGAAGTGGTCATCTCTTGTAATTTGTCTGTTTTGTTGCTGATGTGCTCCTGCTTTTGTTTTTACTCTTAAACTATTAAATTCAAAAACATGTGTTGAATTTTACCTCTTCCTTGGAGAGATTGTGAGAGATAGAGCATGCAATGTATTTTATCTCACTTTATGGGATAAAGTGTGGCTGCCAGCCAATGGAAGGTTGAGAAAGAAGTGATAAAAATTTTTTCAAGATGGGGGAGGTGTGGGGGTGGGGGGCTGTGCGTTTGAATGAGTGAGACAGAAGGAGAGCAAGGTGGCAGCAGAGAGAGAGAGAAAAAAAAGAGAGACTATAGTAAGGATGGGAGTGTGTATGTGAGTGTGTACGGTGTGTGAGGGGGAGGATGAGAGGAAATTCTTATCATATGTGGCAGGCAGGTCTCAGCAGGTTCCCTTCCCCTCAGACAGCTTGAACTCTGCGGCGCTGAGGAGAACCGTGATTCACACCTTCAGCTGGCATGGGTGGTGGTGTTTGTCTGGCCACACTGCCATTTGCAGTATCTATACATCTCTCTCTCTCTGTCTCTTTGTCTCTTTCTCTCTGCCTCTCTCAGTTCAATTCAGTTTACTTCAAACATGTTTTACTGGAATGACAAGAGAAGCAGTGACATGGCAGTGATTGACGTGACATAATTAAACAATACAATATATCAGTGGTACATAATGAAGTTAGAACAAACTGAAAAATGAGGACAAAGAAAATAGAGTTTCATTTCAAAATTAGATGCTTGCTATTTCAAAAAGTGACACCTATTCTTACCAAATGATTGATAGCACAAAAACATTATTATGGTTTGTTTTGGGACACAGGGAGTAGCTTGATTGTTATAAATGAGATATACACCGAGTTGAAAAACCTGGATTTGAATAATACATTTTAGCTTTCTTCACCACTGGACATTTTTTACTTTTATTTATTTATTTTGTAGAAATTTGTATTTTGAAATTTCAGGCAGTGCATATATGAGGTAACATTTTTTTTCTTTCTTTTTTTCAAAATGGATACATAACATCAACAGTTCAAATTCTAACACTGGAGTAATTTTATTTTTCTCTGTTTTTTTCTCTCCCACCCTTTCTATCTCATTCATCACATTTTCTTTTATTTTCCACTCTTTTATCCTCTATGTCCATCAGGTGAGGTGGCAGATCCAGAGTATGAGGACTGTCTGCCCTGTGAGGAGGGCTGTAAAACATGCAAACGCAGTGAGTAGACCACATCTCCTCTCTCTCTCTCCCTCCCTGGCTCTCTCTTTCGCTCTTTTCCTCTGTGTACCTCTGTCAAATTGTGGAAAAGCAACCAAGTGCTCTGTGGCTGCAGTAGCTGCATAACGACATGGCAGATCACAGCATCCCTTGGCCAAAGCGACTGAATGTGGATGAAACATGTGCTGCTCAAGGGGATTCACCATTCCAAACCTCACAATTCAGATCCTCAAGATTGGAGACCAGCAAATACTCATATGATTGAAATACTTTCACCTCGGAAATTAAATTTACAGTTTAAGATCTTCTGTTTTCAGGTGCCAGAAAATTAATCCCAACAATTGTGCATAGAGTTAAAATGTTTTCTACAATCACTACATATTTTTTTTATTACAGTATTACCATTGAGGAAGTCTGGAATTTTAACTAATGGTGTCTGCTGCACTGTACAACCTCAGCTCACCTCTGATAAATGAACTGCAGGCCTCCTTAATCTCAGACACCTCACTGTCTGACGGTGCCACGTTAGTATTTGGCTCCATGTGGGCACAAAATATCTGGTATTTAACTGTTCGCAACACAGATGTGATTATCTCATGGCATCCTCCACAGGGAAAAACCACAATGAATCTAATTTTTCTCAATTTAGCCAGCCATTATCTAATCTGCACCACAAAGGGTGAAAAAATGGATTTTCCACTCTTGTGTGAGTGCTGCTAGCAAGTATTGCTTCTTCCACTGCTGATTACCTACAAACTTTAAGTACTTGCCATAAATCACCATAGCGCTGTATGGAGCCAAACAGAGTGGTAAAACACTCTTATAGAGTGTTATTTTATGTAAGAGTTTCCCTTTTTCTGAACATTAATGAGCAAATACGACCATTTAGAAAATTAAGAAAAGTTATCTAATTGTCATACTTTGTGGTCATAAACCTTCCCTGTCAGTAGAAACCACATCAGTGGGGGAGCACTTCCTTCTCCCAGAGATGATTACCACCATACTAGAGAATGCTGTTATTGTGCTGAGCTGGTTTGAGGAGACGGGCTGTTATTATGTTATTATGCATTCTGGGTGGAATATCTTCACTGTCACCCCCACCACAGCCACCCTGCCACCCACTCTCTCTTAGTAATCATAATTCTGCGAGCTAAACGAGTCAGTCAGCAGATTAGATGGAAACTTTGAGATTGTTGCCCCTGCGACGCGACGCCACGGGCTCAAGCGGAGATGAAATGAGCAATCACTGTGGTGACAAACTCTGGGGTGTCGGTGGAAGTGTGTGTCAGTACCTAACGCTGTGTCAGTGCGTGCGCAAGTGTGCATTTCTGTGTGTTAGTGTGCAGGTGCAAGTCTTCGCCAGTGTGTGTTCATAGTGCACGCTTCTCTGTGTGTGAGTGTGTGAACTCCATCGATGAGCCTGCCAGCCTGACAGTGTATAATAAGATGCCGCAGCTTCTATTCACTTCTGTCTCTTTCATCAAATCACTTATATACTCTTCTCTACTCATCATCACTTTTTATATTGTCATTTTCTCTGCTTTCAGACACATAAATACTGTAGAATTATGGGATGGGTGTTGGATGGTGGTGGATGAACACATACTATAATATAACTAGTCTAATGTCTCATATTTCTTATAGTTTTGTGCTGCTTCGGGACATGGCACTAATTGATCATGCCCTTTTTTACTCAATAGGATCAACACTACCAGGGTTAGAGGTGCCATTCCCTTTTAAACTCAAAGCTAGAGAAAAGTACTAATGCTGCCAAGGTAAAGGGCATGCGCCCCCTCAGACTTGAAAGACTTAAAGTCTCTCCAAAGGGATCAAAAGTGTCCTGTGACCTTATAAACCTACACCGTATAGCTGGATGATGTAAACCAGGTATGGGCAATCCAAGAGTCTGCAGGTTTTCATTCCAACCAAACGCTAAACCAGGTGTTTTCACTGATCAGTTCCTCCTCTCTTGTTGAGGGTGTGCTAATCAGTGAAATCGCCTGCCTTTGGTTGGAATGAAAGCCTGCTGCTGCAAAAAAATCTCCATCTCAACAAGTCATTTATTCTCATCTTCAGTTTTGTTTTTCTTCAAACAAGTGAAACCAGTCTGCCAATGAGATTAGAAAATTCCTCGTTTCCAATTCAGTTTCATTTGTTTCAGGATTTTGTTCCGGTAACAATGTATTGAATGTATTGATACAAGGCAGATTAAGGCAAATCAGCCCACTAATATTAAGAAAATTACACTTCATTCAAGAAAATCTGGAAACAAGTTCATTAGCACTGGAGCTAAATTAAATTATCTCATCCCACTGGCAGATTTGTTTTCACTTGTTTGAGGAAAAACACAAACACAAATGACTTGTCACATGGAGATTTTTTTAAACAGTGTGCATACTCTTGGACCTTGATGGCTCATGGCTGCCTCTCCCCCCTCCATCAGTGTCGCTGTTGAACATCTCTAATCGTTCTCAGCACCCATGAATCCCTCTCTCACTAGCAACTGTGCCGTCTTACTTCACTTATAACAGCTCCAACATAGGCTTTTTTCCGGCAAAATCTCTATTCAAAGCTGTTTTTTCCACATCGTAGTGAGGGTGCCCACCTCATGGACCTCAGCTTCTTTGATAGCTTTGCTTCATGGTGACTGTAGATAGACCATGGTCTGTGGAAAGATGGCCAGTGCTCCTCTGTGGGCTGGTCTCTCTCACAACTTTCACCCATCGGCTCCTCATAAACATGAAGGTGTGACCAGTCAAGTCACGTCAAGTCAAGCTGATTTATATACTCCTTCATTACAAAAGAATGTCTCAAAGGACTTCACAGAAAATGAGGCTGTCTGGATCACAAAACAAAATGATGCGGTACAACAATAAAATAAAGCACGTCAAAGAGCAAGTGCTGTTGCTGGAGCGTTTTCTCTCTAATTAGTCTTTTCATTCGAGCTCCCACATTTCCTGCTCTTGAGCATTTATCAGCTAACAGAACACAGCTTACCTTTGAACAGCAGAACAACAAGCTGGACCTCAAACCTGATGTAGCTTGTTTACAGGAACATCCTCTCCTTAGTCCAAACAATGATCATCAGTATTTCCAGTTTTCCATGTTGTTGTGCATCAGGTAAATTCAAGAGTTACTTTGATTTCTCTTGCCATGGAAATTCAGTTCCAGATAAGTGTAGACAAAAACATAAACACCAAAACAAAAGAAAAAAAAAACATTAAAAACAGTGAAAACCAGGACAATAAGAGCATATAAACACACCATAGTCATTTGTAATCCTCATACAGTAAAAATGACTCCATGTCTCACCATCAAATCAGGCCTCTAATTAATAGAATTGACCATTCTTGGAGGCATTATAGAAAAATTTACTTCTGCCCAGATCTGTTTTTACCCTCAGTCCAGAGGGTAAAAACTCAAACTTGTCCTTGTTCAAAGGATGTCCAGGGCGTTGGAGAAAGACTCTGGCTTTCCTCATTGTCTGCTTATTATAAATATCAGATAGCTGGATCAGCTTGACCCTGAGGATCTTACCTGCCCACTTGACATAAAGGAAGCAATTTTTGCTAACCAATCTAAGATTACCAAACCAGGCAATTCTTGATGCTGCCTGCTCTGTTCTGAGTTATCTGGTAACCAATTAAACTTAATGCTTACAGATTCCACTTGGAGCTCTGTTTCTAATGTCCAGACCAGGTTTTTGGTGGCTTCTCTCCTAAGCATGGGAACTTATTACATTAAAGAAATATTTCACTTAGTTTTGAACAGAGGAGTTATTGGCAATTTACCGCCATGTAAAACACAATCAAAGGTACTCACCAAGATCACATGTCACTCTGAGGAGTTTGTAGTGTTTGTGTTTTTAACTTCCTGTTCCCTGGAATGAAACCAATGAAAATGGCCTGAGAAGTTACTTTTTACACATTTGTGAGCTTCTTCCGCTACATACCCTACTATTTAGAGATTGAAGGAGTTATGGGTCTGCGTTCTTTTTGCATTTCTATTTTTATTTTGTTATATTAAAATAAAAAAAAAAAAAATCTAAGTATATCTGGTCTCCCAAGCAGGAAGTATTTCATCTGAATGGTATTTTTGCACCACAGCCTGCAGTCCTCGCTATAACAGTAGTTTGATACCACAGTACCACTTTGCCGTGCACAGTTTGCCCTTAAAACAAGGACCCAAATTCCATCAAAGCTCCTAAACTTGCGATGTGTTTTGGAATAGGTTCACAAACCTAAAATCAAATTTTCAGGCCAATTTCACTGGCTTCATTTAAGTGAATGGGAAGTTAAAAATGCAAACATAACAAATTCTTGCGATCTTGAGTAATTTTGATTTCAGTTTACATGGTGAAAAAATGTCAGTGATCCGTCTATTTAAAACTAAGTGAAATATTGCTTTAAATTCCTGTACCAGCACTCACACAACACTTTTTTAAAGGTACACTACGTAAAATTACAGAGGTTCGATTGAAGTGAGGCCTGTTCACTCCAACCTGCTCAGAGGCTGCTTGCACACTGAAGGTCCAGCTCACCTTGCCTGTAGTGTCTACCTGGACTACATAAGACCATGTATGTTGAATATATCTGCACTGTAGTAAAGTGAACATGATGATTGATTCCCATAAAAGCACGAGCATGTCCCCCTTTTCCTGTTTGGTTTATGGAATGATGAAGTTGGAGACAAGGCTGCCTGAGAAAAGTCGTCTCCCTGATGTAACTTTGCTTCATTATATTTATGCATATATCTTCCCTTTCTCTGTCAACAATCCACCTCTCCATTTCTTCTTGATATGCAAATTCAGTCCCTCTCTCCCACCGTAACTGATTATGTGATGAGATCGTAAAACCGACTCCAAGTTCTTCCAACTCCATTGTAGACTTTGTGTCACCTGTTTTTATGGAGACTGAGTACCCACACACTGTGCTCCCCTGTGTGTGTGTGTGTGTGTGTGTGTGTGCATGTGTGTATATGTCTGACTGGGTATGTAGTACTTAAGGGAGTCTATGTACTAAGTGAATGTGTGTGTGTCTGTGAGTGTGTGTGTGTGCATAACGCAAGTACATACTTGAGACTGTGTATGCCTATTTAAATTCTGTCGAAATTCCCCCCCCTGGCTCGCGCAATTAATATTTATGTGGGCACTATTTTCTCTCTTCACATAGACACAGCCTGAAGGCATGATTTCCGGCTCATCGTTCACTCACTCCCTTATTCTATACCTCCGTCCCTCCCACCTCTCCTTTCTCTCAGTCTGCTTCTGTATGAGTAATTGCTTTCACAGGTAGTGGCTTGTCGACTCTGCATTGAAGTGCAAACCAATGCAGTGTTAAGTTGTGGGTGCTGGGAGGCCTTACTGGAGAGAGAGAGAGAGAGAGAGGGAGAGAGAGAAAGAAGAGGGGATGATGGAGGATTTTCTCAGGAGTAGAATGTAAGAATGTCCCAAGGGAAACTCTGCAGAAAGGGCTTTTTTGGTAGATATTTCCCCCTCGCTCTCTCTCTGTTTCTCTCTGTGTCTGCGTCTGTTCGTCTGTCTCCCCTCCTATCCCTCTCTTACTCTCTCCCTCTGTCCTTGGGGATGTTTTGACATCGCTGGACTAAGGGATGACAGGAAGGCGCTTCCACCCGCACCAGTTGGATGGTTTTGAGTGACAGGAGGAATTAATTAGGTTGGAAGAGAAATGAACTTCCTCTTCTGTGTGTGTATAAACACACTCGCTCATGCACACATATGTGAATTATTTATTAATGTCTCCACATATTTTTCCACACTCCAATAGCAAAAAAACAAAAAACAAAAAAAACAAAAACAAAAACAGTAAATATCAAGATGTTTTACATAACCTGTCAATCACATTGTGCATGTTTTTGTGTCATTCAGCAAGGTGAAGGTGAACAGAAAGAGCACATACACATGCGCGCACACACACACGCACGCGCGTGCGCACACACACACACACACACACGTGCCACATACAATACAATAACATCAGACTTCTATTAGAAATCATGGAGGATGAGAGCAACTTAGAAATTACAGACACGACCTGAAATGGCCATGAAGACTCTTTGACTTTTACATTTGTTTTGTTTCTTTGTTTTACATTGATCCAATTGAACCTGTGATTGATTTTGGGCTGCCTTTCAATTCCTCAGTGAGCAGACTGAATTTAGTTTGTGTTGTCAGAGTGCCCCCTGCTGGCAACAGTGGAAACCGGGTCTACAGAAGTCCTGGTGCTGCTTTTGAAGCAAAGTGTATAAGATGTATAAGAGGTGTATAAGATAGACAACTATCTATCTATCTATCTATCTATCTATCTATCTATCTATCTATCTATCTATCTATCTATCTATCTGTCTGTCTGTCTGTCTGTCTGTCTGTCTGTCTGTCTGTCTGTCTGTCTATCTATCTATCTATCTATCTGTCATCTAACCAATTTTTACATTATTTCATAAGTAATTTTTTGCATCATTGTTATAATCAAGACTGAGAAATGGGGCAAAATAACTCAATTTTTGAGGATAGTTTGTTGACTGTTGCTGATCTGAGAGCACAACAGCAGCCATGTAGTGCTGAGTGTCAGAAGCTCAGTCCAGGCTCTCTGGACAGTGTCACTCTTTCCTCATTTAAACCTTCTGGCTTTGAGGTTGTAAATGCGCCCATTTCATACAGTCATGAATGCAGAATCTGCCTGACTTGTCAGTGATTCGTTCTGATTTTTGTTTCCACACAACAGAGGATCCACTGCATCATCAAAAGGGAACTGTCTGTCTCAGCTGTGAAGATGGCTACTACCAGTAAGTCTCTTTTGCTTAGATGCTCAAATAACCACTTCGGCATATTGACTCATTTTGCTCAGCCTGTGCAGCAAATGTAATTCAAATGTAATTCTCACCAGCAAGAAAGAAATGAAGGATGCAATTTTACACAAGTGACGTACAGCATGTGGGAACGTTTATGTATCTAGCTAGCTCTAACATAGTGCCACAGTTGGCAGTGTCACCCTGTCTCACTCCAGCTTTCATAAAATGTGTTAAAAGTGTTATTTATGGTGAAGTTATTGTCAGGCAACAACAGTCAAGCAGGAAACCATCTGTTTCCTTGTGACTAAATAAGCCAATCACAAGATGTCCCCAAACCAAATTCATATGTGCTTCACAACTAAAAATATAGAAATAGAAATGACTATTTATCCATCGCCTAGTGTTACATGTCTCCTCCCAAATCCACAGATCTGGACATAACACAACAATTTTATTTCTTTTCAGAATGTGTACCTGTATTCATATTGACTCTCTCTCTCTCTCTCTCTCTCTCTCTCTCTATGTGATTAACTGTCAGGTTGGGTACAGACTGTCACCGGTCCTGTCCAGACCGGACCTACAATATGAACGACACGATGGTGTGTGCTCGGTGTGAGGACCCACGATGTGTGAACTGTGACCAGTCGCAGTGCTACTGGTGTGAAGAGGGATTCTACGTCTCCGGTACTGTTTAGTGCCACTTTACTACACTTTAGGACTGAAAATGAATAGCAGCTGAAAACTCCTGCTGCCAGAACAACTGTTTCAGTATCCATTAAATAGATAGATTGGGACGCGCCACGCAAAGGTTCTGCTGCCTCACCTAAAAAATTGCATTTAGTTTCACTATTACTGTCTAAAATGCCTTTTCAGATTCTTTCCAGTCCATCTAGAAACATTTTGTGGAAAGTAAAAGGTTTGCACACTGCTTCAGCGAAAATGCTACCAGTGGTATTTCAGGTTCAATAAAACAGATGGTTCATTGGTTTGAACAGGCCATAAGGATGTTCAGCTGATAATATATTAAATATACCTGAGTGCATTTGAAAAGTTTCATTGCAAAATGAAAGATCCACTGTTAAAAAAATTGGCTCGCAAAAAAGTGTCAGGCATGATAATTTTTTAGACTGAAAAATATATACATCAAATTTTAAATACGAATAGAGGAAGAAAGTTTAAGGGATTCTGCACCACGACTAGTTAGAAACTCAGTGTTTGTCTATACATGTATTACAAAGTGCATTTGTCCCTACATGTATATTTGTGTGTGTGTGTGTGTGTGTGTGTGTGTTCCAGATGGAGATTGTGTGGATCACTGTAAGGAGGGTTTCTTTGTGGATGAAGAGAGTCAGGACTGTGAGCCGTGCCACCGTGCCTGCCGGACCTGTGGAGGGCCAAAATACGACGACTGTGACTCGTGCGAGGACGGCTTCACGCTGAAGGACGGCGAGTGTCTGGAGGGCAAACAGTTTGTCCGATGCCCTGATAAACACTTCAGGAACCGTACGTTGATTGTAACTCCGTGCCTAACAGGCAGAATATGGTTAACATGGTCTGAAATTAACTTTGTTTTTTTACTTTGTAACAGCAACTATGACAGTTGGATGGAATGGTGGCTGATTTCAATTTGAAGTGAATTATTTATTGAACCATAGCGTATAACTGGATTACCCTGTAAGTGTAAAGCCATACTGTCATACTGGATTCCTGGACGACAAAAACAAATGTTGCAAAAGTGAATGAAATATTTTTAATCAACATTTGAGCCATGCCTGCACTTACACAGCCTCAGATAAAGCATTGGAAAGAAAGACTTCCCACAGCCTACCTGTTTTTCCAACAACAACACATAAAACAGATTGTGTAGCCCTTTCAACTTGAACTCTATTTTAAATCTGCAAGTGTTGATATTGACACGTTGTGTGCAAAAGAAGTGGCAGATGTGTGACTCTGAGGGTTCCCACTCCCTCCCTTATTTCTTCCTCACTCTCTTGTCACTCGTGTCTCACCTGGTGCGTGTGTGTATGTGTGTGTGTGTGTGTGTGTATATGTGTGTGTGTGTGTGCTGTCTGTGTGTCGTCAGATCAAGGTGAATGTCAGCAGTGCCACTCCTCCTGTAAGACTTGCTCTGCTGCAGGCAAGGAAGACTGCATCAGCTGTGACGCAGGTACAGATGCTCTGTGGATGCTGTTTTTATTGTGGCGTACAAAATTGGTTTACACACAGGAATGCCATGCGTGTTATACTGTCATTCGAAAACTATCTGGTGGTTTAAGTAATAAGCCTGTGGGTGGAAAAGGCTTGAAAACTCTACATGGTATCAAGGCATTTGTACTGAGATCCGAACACTCTGACCACTGCTCTCACACATAATTATTTTAATGTGTCAGTGGTGTGATTTGTCCCTCTGTCTGCAGGCCGTTTTCTGACCGCCCGGCAAACCTGCGTGTCACGTTGTCCGTCCGGTACGTTCACCAACAGGACGTCCGGCCAGTGTGAAGACTGCCTGCCAGGGTGTGTTGTGTGCCGGGACGGTAAGCGGTGCCAGCGGTGTCGCAGCGGGTACACACAGCTTTACCTGCAGGATGGAGCGTGTGTGTTGGAGTGTCAGAGGTGCAGTCTAACACACACCATTCTTTCTACTCTCCTATCTCTCAATGCATTGTTTTTTATCTCTTTGTCTTAAATAAATGTGCTTAATTATATTTTAATAAATTGTTGCAAAGTGCAAATAAATAACATATAAAAACCTTTTCTCACCTCTTTTGCCGCTCTGCCCTGTCTGCTCTTTCCCTCCTCTCCTCTCTCCAGAGGGTTTCCTCAGGGTGGCGTGTGCCAGCCGTGCGCCTCACAGTGTGCATCATGCCAGGGAAATTCCTCCCACTGCCTGAGCTGTGAGAGTCAGTACCTTTTACTGGACCACTCATGCAGGAGTCACTGTCCCGAGGGCTATTACGCCACAGAGACCGAATGCCTTCGCTGCCCACCTGACTGTAAAGAGTGCAACCGTGACGGCCTGTGTCAGGGTGAGAAAAGAGAGGAGGGGAGAGGGATGGAGGGAATGATGGAAAATCAGATAAGAAGGATGGAATATATGAGAGGCTGAAGGAAAGGATGAAGTGTTGAGGGGAGAATGGATAAAATGAAGGGTTGGAAGGAGTGATGGAGAAAAAGGATGGAGGGAAATGTAATTAAGAATAGGAGAATACAGACTGAGCGGCTGAAGAGAATATAACTACCATGATCTGTGTCAGAGCAGATTATCCACTTTTTTATTTGACAATTAGAGTTTATCCACTATTTAAGCTAGGCATAAATCTTTATGACCTAAATCCATAGATATATTTTAGTTAGTAGTATCAAAGTTGTCCTAAAAGTAAGTTACATATAGCTATATCGCTGGTAAGAGTGAGAAGTGAACAGGAAGAGGGAAAGCTAGAGGAGGAATGATGGGGGAGAGACCGGCAAAGTTAATATGGAGGGAGACTAGACTGAGGGAGCTAAAGAATGAAGGAAGAGAGGGTGATAATCACATGGAAGCTATAAAAACTGAAGAATCAGATTTGTCAGTGTGTAAATCTAGCCCTTTTTTATTTCGGAAATTCCAGCCCAGTCATGTGCTCCGGGTCATGTTGCTAAGGCCTCTGAGTGAAAATTGAAATATATAATGATAACGTAATGACTAACTTATCAAATTTAATTATAGCAGTAGCTTGTAAAGTCCAATTTTCCAATGAAATTTTCTAGTTTATATCCCTGCCGCCCTGTGTTGTGTGATAAAGCCAAAACCTGTATTCTCTACGTTTGCAAAAGAGGATGAAAGTAACTCTTTTCCCCTCTTCTCTTTCTGTCCTCTCTGCTATGCCCCCTCACCCCACCCACCTCTGTCTCACAGAGTGTGATGAGTACTACTTCCTGCATGAAGACAAGTGTGTGGACGACTGTCCCGTCGGCTACTTTGCCAGCAAGGAGCAGCAGGAGTGTGTGCTCTGTCACACTGACTGTGCCTCGTGTGATGGACCCGACATGGATGACTGCGATGTTTGTCGCAACCCGAAAGCCATCCGCTACATGGGAGAGTGTCTCCCTCAGTGTCCCGCCAACACTTACCATGACATGGGCACCCATGAATGCAGGGGTAGGGATGTTTATATGTATGTGTCTGGGAAGTCATTGACACACATACACACACCAATGTGTGGTGGGTCAAAATTTGATCTTGTTTTTAAATAATGGTACACGAATTGCATCTTCTCTGTCAATAATAGGTTTAATACTTTCTTATAAATCTAAGATTCTTGCAGTTTGTATGTCAAGGCTCTCCATCTTTCCCAGACTGTGACAGGTCCTGTATGACCTGCTCAGGCCCAGACCCCTCGTCCTGCCTCAGCTGCGATGACAACATGCGGAAAGACGGCAGCGGACACTGCGTCTGGTACAGTCAGTGCTCTCTTCGCTCATACATGGGCGAGGATGGGGAGTGTCAGCTGTGCCACCACCTGTGCCATCGCTGCTCTGGGCCCGGCAAAGACCGCTGCCTCAGCTGCAACGCGCCGCACTTCCTACTCAGTGAGTTATGGAGATCATACTGTCGTCAGCTCACTTTGATGTCAGTCGGTTTCAGAATGCATGAAGGAAATGCATTGATTTGTTAATGAAATTCAAATCTAATAATAGATGAAATATGTCAAAAGTTTTTAAAAATCTTGAAGAATTTTTTTTAATTATGACTTGAAATCACCTAGCCCTGCTCTTACAAAATGAAAAATTTCTCTGCTCTCTGTGGAAGACAATCAAATTGCCTGCAGTTGGTCTGATGTGAAAGTTACAAGATAATACTTGAAAAAAAAAATTAAATAACTAGATGACTAGCCTCTGTTTGCCTCTGCATTTGTCAGACAACACCTGTGTGGAGGAGTGTCCTGTGGGTTACTATGGCGACACGGACGAACACGAATGTAAGCGATGTCACTACAGCTGTGGGTCATGTTTTGGACGACACAGTGTGCAGTGTGCCACCTGTAAACCAGGACTGTTCAGGCATGGATCCAGCTGTGTGGATGCCTGCTCAGAGAGGTTAGAAGAGCTCATCTCCCCTCCTTTCATCCTTTTTTTTTTTTTTTAAATAGCATCAAAAACTGAGCAAGTCTCCTCTCCCCCTTTCAGTCACTTTGGCAACACCACCAGTGGGGTTTGTGATCGCTGTGACCCCTCTTGTAGCCGGTGTTCGGGCCGCAGTAGCAGGGACTGTCTGGGCTGTCGGGAGGGCTACTTGTACATGAGGGAGTGGGGGCAGTGCATCCACAGCTGCCCCCCTTCCTACTACCAAGACAGCTGGTCCAAGACCTGCCGCAGGTGTCACCCCACCTGCAAGACCTGCACAGGTAAAAAAAAAAATCATGTCACATCTTCTTTCTCTCTAATGTGTTTGTCTGGGATTTCACCGTGGAATCTGTATAATGCACAAAGACAAAACTGTATTAGCTGTTTCACTGGTGATGTAAGTCACAAGAACTTTGAAGTAAGAAATTGACATTTGGTCTGGTAATACGGCTATTAAGTTGCAAAGCGTTTCAAGCTTGAGGCATGTGTGCAGGCAGCATCAAAGGAGGTATGCTGACGTGCTGTTTATTTTGAACTTTCTTAGGCTCTTTTGTCTTTCACGGGGTTTTTCTGTCACATTGTGTCATTTCTTGTTTTTTAGGGATAGTTAGGGTTATTTTTTGCATGCAGTGTTTTAGATAATATACTCTTTTCTCTCACCGGCATGTTTTTTGCCCTGTCTGTTGAGATGGTTTTGGTTTGGAAATTCCAGTCATGCGATCATGTGATTATAATTACAGAACTGATATCCACTTTTTCCTGTTGTGCGGTTTTATTCCAGACCAGAGAACCTCTTAGATAGATAGATAGATAGATAGATAGATAGATACTTTATTCATCTCCAAGAGAAATTCACAGTTTCAGTTCAGTTCAGTTCAAAGGTGCTTTATTGGTACAACAAGTAAAAATATTGCCAAAGCAAGGTACATGAATATACAGGCTGTCACATAAATTGCTGGTGGCATGCAGCTCTCTGTCCTCTCTCCTAATAAGAAAGGCTGTTTGGCTTCTTCTGGGAGCTTCTTGATGTTCGTTGAGGAAGCTATTAAGGATTCAAATTTACTAAAATAGCTTTCTCTTGCATGTTCATATTTTGTACATTCAGCCATGAAAGGCAGTTCTGTCATTTCACAGTCATCACAAATTCTGTCTTCTCTTGGGAGCCATATTTTTTTGATGTCTTCCCTTTCTGTAGCGAGGCTGTGGTCACTGAGCCTGTGCCTGGTCATTGTCCTCCTCAAACTGCTGTCAGTCACAGCTGCTAGAGCGTACTCTCCTTTTAGGGCCAAACAGCATTCAAGTTTATTTTGGTATTTGGTGGTTTCTTTCCAATAGTTGAGGTATTTTTGTTTTTGCTTGCTGATAACTTGGTTGTGTCAGATTGAGTGTTGTCCCGGGGTTTTGATGTCAGCTGCAGGACTAGCAGGCTGAGGGGACACTTCACTTCCCGCTCATCTCCTGACAGAGAGGGGCTTGGTGGTGGAATGAGTTGGGGTCGCTTGTTTTCAAGTGACTGTAGAAAACCTCTCTCTCTCTCTTTCAGTTCAAATGGGCTATATTGGCATGAAATACGCACTTATTTTCAAAGTATATATACAGTACAAAAACAAATTAAAAAGACGGTGACAACAGAAATAAAAGAGGGGAAGAAGTAGTTCTCAAAGCAAATAGTAGATCCTGTTACCAAATATTCAATCAATTTATCTAATGACACATGTTTTTAGGTTTTCATTGCCTTTCATTGCCTTGAATTATGACAAGTGATGGTGCATCTTGCAGCTCATGTGGCTTATTCACTTCTTTGTCCAGCAATAAGTTGGATTTTGTCATTTTGGGGACGATTTTGTGGTGGAATTTAAGGAAGTAAGTTCTCTAATGTGCTGATATTTTGTGTAGTGCAAGAGGAAGTGAAGCTCTGTCTGGTTAGGCATTCTGCCAGTTTGTACTCTCTGTTTAGGACCAAAAATGTTTCTAATTTATTTTGTGGTTTTATTATTTCCTTTCAATATTTTTTATATTCTGTTTTTTGTTTGATAATAATTTGGTTTGGCAGATAAACTGAGGGCAGTCTTGGTGTTTGGAGGTGTTCGCTGATGTGAGCCCCAGGATCAGCTGGCAGGGGGAACTCTTTTTCTTGTTCGGTTCCTGGCACTGAAGAGCTTTATAACGATAAAACTGGGGGTTGCTGCTGTTTAAATGGTTTTAAAACTTAATGGTTCATTTTTGAATTGTAATTATGTGGCAGTATTGGCTTAATTCTGCGATACATGCAGAGTTCAGGGCATTTCTGAATCAGGATGTTTATCCCAATTTTTGAAATTGGGATAAACATCCTCAGTTGTCTGCGGTCTTTAGATTTCATTGTGGTATGGGTTCAATTATTGGTTTTAAAATGAAGTCATATTATCAGGTCCTATGCCATATTATATTTTTCTTTTAATGATATACAATGCCCCTCTTGCCTTTTCTTACTAAGATTGCCCATATAACTTAACATAATGTGGACTTATAATTTGCTGAATGTTTAATAGCTTCTTCATCAAGTGTGAAATTGTTTTTCCTGTAGATTGGACCATTTTTTCAAGTTTACATTTTCTCTCTCTCTCTCTCTCTCTCTCTGTCCAGATGAGGGTGCTCTGGCCTGTGAGTCCTGTTATGAAGGCTACACGTTTTGGGGAGGCATCTGTCAATCCCAGTGTCTCGTAGGTCTCTATGCTGCATCTCAGGTAACACATAGTTTATGTATTATGCATGTGTGTAAGTGTTTGTGTGTATATTTTTGAGTAAATACATATCTCAGAGCCAGAGATTAAGTTTGGCAAGGTTGCACTAGTGCATTATGTTGCTGCCCTTTCTAAAGAATGAAAAGCATTGCACATCACAACAGCAACACAGTGCTGTGGAGCAGTTTTGTCAAGTTTAAATGGCTGTCCGAGAAAAGCGGCTGTGTTGAAACAAATCCATCTTTTGCTGCAGGGCTCTGATTCCCAGGATGCCGATCCAAACTGCGTTGCGTGTGACCCGTCCTGCCTGGACTGCCGCGGCCCTGGCGTGTGGAACTGCACAGTGTGCCGTGCCCTCCAGATCCTGGCTGATGACGGTCGCTGCTTGTCCTGCTGCGGAAATGAAACGCGCCTCGATGGTTCACCCCTACCCAGGGAGTGCTGTGACTGCCAGGCCACAAGAGGTAAACAAGAAATCACATACAAATACAGCAGGCGCTTTCTCTCACACAAAGCACACACACACACACACACACACACACAGCACCGAGGCCTTCTATGTTTTGTCAATGCAAAACCGTGTGACCAGGGACTAGTAGAAACCCTTTTCAACTGCAGGAACTCTCACCAGAACACAGGAACTGTTTTGAGGAACCAGGAACTCTGGGGGCTGAGGTCCTGGGCCCCAAAACGGTCTCTGCAACCAAGGTGGTGCTTTTTGAGCTCCTGGACACCATCAGGGTGGAATCTTAGTACTGAACATGATTGGTTAAATGAAGCAGTACGAAAGCATCACCGCCGCTATTTTTAAAAATGAACTCTTCTATCAAGCGATCATTTGGATAGTAATTGAGAGAAAAAACATTTGTCTACTGCACACCATGCCACAGTTGATCTGTTACTCTATGTAAAAACAGTTTCCAGATCTGGCTTTTCTAGTGTCCTCAATCTCATTTTTCCAAAACCAAATGCAACATCACAGTGGCGCCATAATAAATACTCATAAACATAACGACGGTTTCGACATCTTCCATGTTTGCATTTTTAGTGTTGTCAGTTGCACGCAGACTGACTGGACAGCTCCTCCTTATTTACATTAAGTTCGATGTCCTCAGGGTGCATAGTCCCTTTGCCCTCTGAGCCCTCTTCCAAGAGCAAGAACCAGGAACTTCGGCACAGGAACTTTTTGGTAGAAAAGGAGCAAAAAAATAGGCTACTGTATTCATGTCATGTAGAACCCCTGCAGAAACAAACCTATAACCAATTTGTGGTCCCAATCTGTAGTCTACACTGGTCTAATCTAACCTAATCTCTGCCCTATCACCTCTTTAGTGGAGTGCATCCTGAGTGTCAACTTTGTGTTACTGGGAGCCGAGGAGCTGGACACTCAGAGCAGCCCTGCCAAATTCCTCGTCACTGTCTGTGTTTTATTCCTCGTCGCTGTGGGCGGAGTGGTGTTCCTCTTCCTCCATACTCGCTCTAAATCACTCACCATCACCGGAGCCCCCAAAACCAAGGCCGGCGGCTATGAGAAACTGGATTCCAACGGGGGCGTCGGCTCACAGCCCACCACCTCATCATTTGGGGACTACAGCGACCGAATCATCGGGTGTGAGGATGATGAGGGGGAGGAGGATGAAGAGGATGATATTGTGTACATGGCACAGGATGGGACTGTGTATCGGAAGTTCAAGTACGGACTCCTGGATGACGATGAGGAGATTGAGCTGGAGTACGATGATGAGAGCTACTCATACAGATGAACAGAAAGCACCACAGGCCTTGACTGAAAATGACTTCTCCTTGCATATATCACGGCAGTCTCATAGTGTTATGGAAATTTTCTCATAGTGTTGTGGAAATTGTTTCTTGTGTGGAGAGCGCTGAACATTTCTCATTCGCCGGACGGGGGATGAGCAGTGTTCAGCTGACTCATGCCTTTTTTAAAACTCATTTTTGAAAAGTCAAGTTTCATTAGATTGCCTTCTTACTCACAGCAATGGCTGACAGTAGTTGCTGTGGGTGAAGGAGGGATTTAATGTAAACACATTTACATTCAGACCAGTACTCATTTTCATGACATTATCAGGAACTCAATGGAAGCCATTTAAACCATATCAGCCAGTTACCATTCAATATGTTAATGTCAATGTTCATTTGAATTGGATTTCCTTGTCCATCCATCATTCAATATCTGTGCAGAGGAAGTATTCCCAATCAGATGAATTTTCCTCTCTGATTGTTACGTATTATAGCTGAGTGTCATGGAAAAATGTGTATGTTTGGTGCATGAAACTGCAAAAACAGATTATTCATCATGGTAAAATTATCATTTGAATACAGCATGGAAGAGGGGCACTGCCTGAGATGCAATATGTCAAAGAGAAATGCTCAGTGGAGGTTGGGGAAAAGCCTTTAGTGTGTTGGGTAATGTATAGTTTTGATTTGACAAAATGCATAAAAATTAGGTAGGTTTGTTAGAGCTGCAACATGTTGGTGTGTTTTTCAGTACTATGTTTGCCACCACATCAAAGGTTTAAGTTTGAGTGCCTTGGATCTCCCTTTCTTCAAAACATCATTTGGCTGAAGTGATTGTGCTGGTTGTTGCGAACTTTCCATTACACACAAAACATCTCTAATTTACATGAGAAAATGAAAACCCCATGGTAGCCTCTGTCACACAGCAGAAGGTCAAGTACCAGGAAATATCATTTTTATCCATTAATTTGTGGGAAACACTAAACCAGGCCTGGCGTTGTACGGCTTTAATTCCATCAGTAGCGGGTGGAGACAGTTTCAAAACTTGTCAAGCACCTAATGCTTTATTTACCCAAGACCACAAAATCTGATATTCAGCCGCATTAGTGGTGCTAATCAGATAATTTCATGGCTGCCTTAACGGAAAAAGAAGGTAAGATCCAAAGCACTCAGGCTGCCCTGGCATTACAGCACAAGTCACTGAAGCCAATTTTCCAGTGATATTCAAGCTGGGTTGTTTCTTCACTTCAACAAAATCACATTTTTTTCTCTTTTCAAGGTGACATTCGTGGTAGTAAATGATGTCCAACCATTTTTTCAAGCTGCCATTCTACCACAGTTTTATTTCTAGTAAAATATGGATGCCACACAGCATTATGGTTGGCACACTGACCATTATAACTTTCCTTCAGTGGCAAAGGACATAGGAGAGCACATATGATGCTTCACCTTTGTATCTTTTTCCTATTTTACCCTGGCAGGAACTCGGTCTCACCACTGAGACATCACATCCATTTCACATATTCAGCTGTCACATATACAGTGGATTTTAGATGCATGCAAACCTGAGACCATACGTTCAGTTATTGTGGGTGTGATCTGAGATGCCTGGCAGATATAGAGGCTGGATTTATTTGGTAATCCATTCACCTATTTTTGGTTTTGTCTGGGCTTGACCACAATATTCTGGCTTTACTATGCAACTTGTTTATTTGATTGAGTGTGTCAGAAATAATCAGATTAAATAAGAGTTTTTCAAAATGTGTTTTCCCGATCTTTATCTGTGAAATACAAACCAACCTCAAACCTCAGGGGACGTTCTATGGTGTGTATTATATTCATTTTCATGTGTTGTTTACATTTTCTGGGTGGGGAATCATTTGAAGCAAACTTTTTTGATGTTTACATGATGTGATGATACAGTGTCCCTTGCTGTGTGCTGGTATTGCTGATAAGACCGGCCAAGACATCAATACACCCGTATGTCTTATGATTAGCATGGGAAGACTTTTTTTTTTGTGTAGCAGAGCACTACTTTTGATGATGAAAAATCAAAACATTTTATAATACTCACACATGCAACATCAAGTACATGAAACTGCACAATGTAAAGAGTATGTTTCCATTAAATTTGAGAAGTAGCAGTGTTTTCTTACGCTATACCTGATGCTACACTTTCAATTTGCATGGGGTTTTCTGTTCATTAGACACATTTTGATCTTAGCTGCCTTTTCACTTTTTACACATTTAATTACTAATAATGAAAGACACCTTAGTCCACCCCTACATTGGACAGAATGTAAATCTAGTGTACTTGTCATGTTTCTGTGAATATTTCTTGCATAATTTTCTTAGGTTTTAAGCACTTGTCTTATTAATCACTGTTGTAATAATGCAGTTCAGTGGTTCTCAAACTGGAGGTCGGAACCCCCCGGGGGGTTGTGAGATGATTCTGGGGGAGGTCGCAAGATGATTTTGACATAGGAAAACACAACACAAAAGTAATATCGGGTTTATTTTCTCAAATCTTTTCTCCATTTTTTGGTTGTTTTCCTGCGAAATACTGAGTAATTTAAAAATTTGAGGACTTCTTTGTTAACTAAATAAATTAAACAACCTGAAAATGGAGCTGTTCTCCAGTTGGACTGATCACTGCTCTGCATACGCAGCCCATGAGGGGGGTCACGAGGGGGAGTCGCTTCATTTTAAGGGGTCATGAGCAAAAAAGTTTGAGGACCACTGATGTAGTTCAATAATATTGTAAACCTGACTGTGTATTGCACTGTAGGATTCATCTCTAAATTCAAAGCTGCGTTTACACTGAAACAAAATCTCTGATACACAACCCTGTGTGGGACAGACTGGAGCTTCTCGGGTTAGTTTACACAGAGAGGAAAACAACGACTATCAGTGTTTCCTCCCTGTTTAGACGATGGTGAAATGCCCAGATCAGTGTGCCTATGTAAATTCTGCAACGTAACACAACATATTCTCACCACTCGATATCTCTGCTCACAATATACCAGATGTCTGCAGGGGAAATACTTTCCCAGAACTGCGGAGAGTGTTTCTGAAAATATTTTCTTTTAGGTCTACTCTGCTGTTTTGACTTCAGTGTCACGCATCTGGTTTGTGTCTCTGTCTCCTTGAGACAATAATGTGTCTGCAACGAACTCAATGAAAAGCAACAAAACTGATTAGCAATAATCACAATTTTCCTCTCTACCTTGTTGAGGTGTAATGTGTGGTAAACGATTGTTTGAATAATAAAGTTGGATTTTGATCTGTGCTGTGAGAATTAGTTTTGCTGGGTCATTTGTGTGATGAATGAACCTGCAGGTTCATTCACGATTGTAGAGAGCAGGCAAACTGGTGAACGTACTGACATATTCAATTTGGAGTTGGAGTTTCTTTAAGACTGAGGAAGGTTACACAAACTTAAAACGAGCACTGTTCAAATTATATGCATGGTACAGTATCCAATTATGAGAAATCATGTATTAAAGTACTTGTTTTTTTTGTAATTATTCCCCTGATCTGTCACTTTTTCCATTTTTCTGTACATGCAGAATATTTTTTTCCTAATGAGGTGGAACAAAAATACTGGTCCAAAGAAAAGCAACAAGTTACAATGCTGACATTCCATGTGTTAATGTTCAGTATCCTCGTTTACAGTGTAAATGAAAGCCTTCCACTTCATGCAAAATGTCTTATCAATGGGCCATTTGATGTTGGCCAGTCACTCAGTGTGTTTATAAGTGTATGATGTGGCTCCCAGAGCAGTGTTACTACTTTCAGAGCTGGATAAAGTAATGCATGTTTAGTGCAAAGTTCTTTGTATTTGATTTGCTCATTTTAATCACAAATACAATCTGACATCATCACCCAACTCAATTTAATCAAGAGAGTGTCTGCAGAAGCTGCAACAATGTACAGTCAGTTTTTCAAATAAAACCTTCACACTGAAAGCCTATCAGAACAGGTTGTGTCCGGGATTCCTTATCTCATGTTAGACACAACAGTGAATCAGACACATCTGCCATGGTCTCTTTTTCACACATACATTTTTGGTGCTGTTGGCCTACAGGAGCTGGACAAAAGAAGAGAGAGCCCACATCAAAAATGACTAACTAATGAACAAAGTAAATCCCAATAACAAAGGCAATGGCACAGACATGAAGTTGAATGCCTATTAGCAGTATGTGTCGGCTTTAAAGGGATTTTTCACGGTAACATGAGGAAATTAACAGAAATCTAAAGAGGGTAAACAGTCCATGCCTGAAATGCAAGACTGTCTGTCAAAGTCTGAAATTATATGATACAGCCTGTAAAATCATGACAACATAAAATAAAATAGACAAAGTGCCTCAGCAAAATCTAAGTAAATGCAAGTGGAAGCTCACTGACAGAAACAAAGGGCTAGGCTTTAAACCCATTTTAAAACAATCCTTATAAATGATAACTTTAACTAGTTTTTATTCTTGTTGGAACATCAAGTCAACAAACACACACATACCAAAGATTTACCCAATGCAATACTTTAATGGGTTTTAATGATGATCCTCTTGCCTGATATAATATGGAATAATAGCAACAAACCATTCCCATTTCTGGGAATCTGCAGGTTTATCTTGTTTATTCATTTATGACAGAGCAGACAACACCCACCTCCCCTCTGCTTGCATGGCCAACACAGTAATGCATTTACAGAAAACATGACTATCAGGAAGCAAACAAAAGCCAGTGTTAAAGGAGCTGATTGATCTACCTGTTTATAACTTTTATTATATCAATTCCAGGAACCTCTAAATGCAATTTAATATCTGATGAGACAGCAGGAAGTTTTGATGAAGACATGAGAACAAAGGAGACAAAATGTCCTGGCAGGATTCAACCCTGAGTGCATGTGGTTCCACGGGCAGAGCTCTAAATCATTATCCAAACACTGAAAACAAGAACCTTTTTTAATTATCATGAATTATTTTATCTTTAAGCATTGATTGTATATATGGATAGGATATGGACTAATTAGGACATTATTAGGAAAGGACAAAAATAGACAACTATCAGTCAGTAATGTCAGTATCCCAAAAGCCTGTCCATCTGACTTCACGTCCCATGAAGTTATGTTGCACCTGCTTTAAGTAAAACTCAAAGTCAGTGGATGACTTGGCATCGTGCAAGTAATATGAAATTAAGAAATTCTGATATTACTTAAGAAAAAAAAGACGAGATGGATATTGGCTAGTGATTATGAGAGGGATTGGTATTTTCTAATTGTCTCCAAGGTGAATAACTAACTAACTTGAATGTCACACAAAGTCAGGTCATTAAAAAATAAAAATAAAAATGACTTTAACCTTGAAATCTGGGGAGGAAAGCGGTGGTCAGTCTTTTTTTTTATGGTATTCACACTTTAATAATTTAGTATAAACTCTATTTTGATTGATTAACTTAAATGAAAACACAGAAATGAATATATGAAAGCAGCACCGAACCTTTCACTCTACAAGCAGTAACCCTTAACCAGAAGAGATTATAACCACAAACAAGTCTGAAGCATTCATTTGACCTTTTTTCAGTAATGCTAAAATACATGCTTCTTTAAAGACTGACTCACTCTTAAAATCCCTTTCTTAGACAAAGCAGCACATTAATTTAAAGTTACAGTGAGATAATTAAAATATTTGTTTTCTGTACATTAAGTGCTTCAGAAGATGAACATTATGTATCACAGGGAATTCAACACATTCAAAAAATGCTTTAAATAGTAGTGGATCAGTTATCGGTTTACACAGTGAAACCAAAGTACTACTTCCTGTATTGGTTATTTTATATTTTTGTTAGCCTCACTGTAATGTGTCTGATTCACACAGATTTGAGATCTCTGATTGTTTTTCTGTGCATCTTTTCAAGATGGTGAGCCTACTTCCTTGTAAGGGATAATGAAGTCAGCAAACTGAACTGGTTTGAGGAGGAATACAGAGAACTACTGTAGCCTCAATAAATAACAGATCCTTGTGGGAAGGGGTGGGGAATGTAGCTGGCATCTTTTAAAAATAAATGTCAGCGTTCATAAAACGCATTCACGTTTGTTTCGCTTACTAAACAAAATAGTTTTTAATACATACAGACTACAATACAGTGCTGACTGTAAAATCCCAAATCACACAGTCTGACTGAAGTAATTTGAAACAATTATTTACAGGGGTTCAAAGAATTTTACACTCTTCTAGATGGTTTGTAAAAATGGAACCCATGAACACACACACACACACACATCCAGACTTCTAACTGAAAGATTTATAGAAAATAATGGAAAACTTGAATGGATGCTTCTTTTCCAGCATTATGTCCATAATAGTTGAAACACATTCAGGTTACAGGATCCTCATGTCGCATACAGGGTGAGCTTAGCTCTCTACAGAATAAACGTTTAAAGACCCCTTCAAATGAAAATGTACTTTTCAGAGCTGTTAAATGTTGCACCCAAGATTAAGGTAGTCCGAGAAGATGACGACCCCCCCAAAAAAAACAAAAAACAAAAAAAACAACAACAACAAACTGTGCACAGGACATATTAGAACATTATGGTTAGCAAGGTGTTGTACTGGGAGTTCATTTTCAATGTAATGTGATACAAACTTCTACTAGCTAGCACGACTACAAACTTGCTAACATTTTCGACAGGCTTAATGATAAGAGATGGTTTGGTGAGCAAATTTGATTAAAGACCAAGTCATCATTCTTTTTTTGATCTTTACCGCTGCTTCCTCAAAATACTAGAGAATCAATAAGAAAATTGGGAACCACTTTATTTGGACTGTCAATGTTAATATTCAACTTAGTGTCAACTCTGTAGCAACTGAACTCTAACCCTAACTTTTACAAAGTTGATACTAAGTTAAAATTCAATTGATAACGCATTGATACTACAGAAAGTTGAGTATTTACATTGGACAGGTTGATGTGAAGTTAAATACCAACTCACAAATGAAAATCTCAACTGATACAAAATTAAGTTGAATATTAACACTAGACAGTCCAAATAAAGTGTGACTGAAAATTGGTAGAACTTGAATGAAAACAGAATCCACACAGGCATGTGTATCACTTGTGCGAAGGAGTATGCCTTTTGTGAGTATGATGCCTGCGTGCAGATTATTCTGTTCAGGTCTCTATGTTATTATCTTTCGGTTTGTTCACAATGTAAATTACTATGTGAATATTTCAAAGACCGCTGACATCTGGAGATATCTATTCAGGAAAACAAGCCATGGACTTTATTTTTCTTGACCTCCTCACTCCTCTGTGTTTCCTGTCTGTGACAAACCTACAGACACATGAACACCAAGCCAGCTCAGTGAAGTCTGCCAGACAATCTCTAACAGTCACAGTTTACAACAGACCTTCCCTAAGGGTGTGTTGAAACAGGTGAGGAAACTCACAGAGTTTATTAAACCATCCTCACCCACAGAACAGGTTAAAAACAGACTAGCAGGGTCTTCATGTTGAAGCAACAGCCACACACTCTGACGGTGGGGGAAATGTGGAGGCACCTGAAGTAGCTATGAGCCGGGCTGAGAAATGGTGGAGTTTCTTCTTTTTGAATCACCTGCCAACTCTCAGCTTTCAGAATAATCCTCTCTAGGCTCGGTGGAACCAAATAATGACATCTCAGATGGAGAGGGGTTAGATTTGCTGAACAGGGACCAGTTACGCGACCTGCCCAAGACTGCTGCTCCATACACAAAGTCCTTACATTTAGGACCAAGGACTACACTGGTTGAACAATACCTCGCTATAGAGGGAGTCAGCCAGCCTGTAGTAAAAGCCAAAGCCACTATTCAACTGAAAACACAGATAGAAAAGAAGTCAATGGTCACATTCGCTCCTAGCCTGGAGCCCCCCACTGACGTCAGCTCAGGTCAGAGGGACCCCAAACACTCCACCCAACTACCACAAAGACACAGCAGACAATTGCAAATCCGGAACGGTCCCATTAAGGTGACTTCACCGAGCATTTCAACCATCAATGATGGGCAGCAGTAGCAGGGCCGGGGTACTGCTCCCTCTCCTCCTCCTCCTCCTCCCTCTTCCTCTCCTCTTGCCCTCTCAGACAGCTCAGGTGGTGGCTCTCTCACTGCGCCTCCTCTTCCCCTGAATCAGGACCAAATGCGGTGACAAACCTCTCCTGGCACTCTAAGACTAATGTACTTAATTTATCTAAACTGTTAACACACACACACAGGGTTTCCTGCTGCTGACTTGTTTTTCAGCATTAGTGTTCTTCAGTTCATCTACAATAATCCATCCATCTAACAGGCTGACAGCAGGTATGACAGCGCCAAGTGAACAAATCCAGACGATTAAAATATTTATGTAATAAAACAGCCTAGTTTAACAATTTCTACCATCCTGTTATTTATGAAGTAACTCCGCAGTGCAAACATAGGTCTTTTTCTCCCACATGGCAACCAAAAAAAAAAAAAAAAAAAAA
>OMKZ01032406.1:2516-16798 GCA_900302535.1 Neoniphon sammara | reverse complement strand
AGCTCTATCTTCTGTTCAGGGAAGCCTTTTTTTTTTTTTTCAATCCACAGAGATCTTTGCTCGTGTAAGTTTCAGCGGGGGGGCTGGTTAAGTTGTCACAGAAATGAGACAGTGCCATCAAGGTGGCACCCGGCATCCATAACCAGCCGGGATAAAGCTGTTGAGCTGCTGGTGAAACACACATTTTAAGGACCAGAACAGGGGCCCAGCTGAGCGAGCAGGGCCTCCCACACCAGAGCTCCCCAGTGGCAGGAGGCTCAGAGAGGGCCGGGCTTTGTTTCTCTCCCATCAGCGCCTGTAGTCCAGGGAGACTGAAAAGGGGTTGGGTTGCTGCTCTCTCTTTGTGCCTCTCTCCACACCAGACACTGTTCACTTTGCCGGCCCTGTGTGACTGTTGCCCTCTGAACTGCGACGGGAGGGAATCGAGCATGCCAGTTTGTCATCGAGGAGAGTTTTTTGAGTCAGCTTGTTTTGTTTTTGTTTTTTTTTATTTTTTTTACTGTGAGTCATTTCTGTTGTGTTTTGTATGACCTAGGTCCATTAAAGGGGGGAAAATGCTAAAGTTTCAAAGCATCTATTTTTTGTCTCTTTATATTACAGTAGACTACATAGACCTATACCATTTTATTATGAAAAACAACAACTTTGAATTATTAAGCTTTTGGGGTATTCAGTTACCTATAAAATGCCTTTAAGACAAAATATCTTATTTGATGTACTGAACATGTTTTTGGCATTTATTCAAAGGGTGCTTTGTTTACCATTTTAATTCTTAAGAAACACACACACACAAAAAAAACAAAACAAAAAAACCCCATGAAATCTTGTCTTTATTGTTTTTAAAAATGCTTCCCTTCATTACATCACCATTTCATTTATTATTATTTTTTTTTTTTTATGGTGCAGTCCTATAACCAAACATTTTGTTGGAACTGATCATTTCATTGTGATTCAGTGAACTGATAATACTTTATCCAGGGATTATAAGAAATCTGAGAGCTGAGGAGACGGATGACCCTGACCCTGACCGGTGAAAGCAGTGGCAGTGGTGCGGTGCGCTGCCTCCTCTCCCTCAGCCCTGCTGGGAGTGGCTCATCCAGCCTGTTGTATTGTGGTGAGACACAGCCAGAGACGAAATTCAGAGAGATGCTGGGATAATAAAGAAGGTTGGCAAATGATAAATTAGATAGGTCTCTGGTCTCTATTTCCTTTAACATCCAGATTTGATATGTTAATTGTGTTTTCTCAGGCTTACTAGAGTAGGGGACAAACCTAATTTAAAAATCAAACCTATTTTTTTTTTCAAACCTTTATTTTATATAGAAGACAAATAATTGAGATGTGGACATATGTGGCATATAATATGGTTAACAGTTAGATTTTATGGTTAATATTTTCTGATAAATTCATGATTCACAACAAAGCTACTTCATCGACACAGTCTGTGTTAAATAAAATTGTGATAGTTGATAGTTCTTCAAGTTAATACAGATTCTTGCCAGTTCATCTAGCTGCAAGTAATGAAGTGTTGAGAACTGAATTGAGCTCGTGAACAGTGGATAAAAATCTGAATTTCATGAGGCGTCCGATTCACAAGCGTCTGAATACACTGGCTCTGTAAGGCCCTGCACTCCTTTTGGTACGTCGTATGGTAAAGGGCTTAAATGGAGCTCACACCCCCACATCCCCATCATATACCGGTTTATGAGGAGAATGGGATTTAGAGCAAAGTGTCCTACAAGCTTACTTTGGCCTTTCTCCTTCTGCATCCCATCTATTTCCTTCTAATGAGCGTCTTATGGTAATAGGATAGCCCTACCATAAAATGATATACAAATGTGCCTTGGCTGGCCAAAGCAATAAGCGGGCTGAACCAGACTTTTCTTTTGAGCTGTGCGGCCCCTGCATCACAGCCCATGAAGATGAATGGACAGATGTGAGGCCCCAAAGCCCGGGGTTCCTCCCCTCCGTCCCTCCCAGAAGAGGCGAACAATTAATTGACTTTTAAAGCAACTGCTTTCTTAGCCTTTTCCACACTTCTCCCTGGCTGAGCAGGACTCACAAATTGGTGTGTTGAACTTTTTATTAGGACTAAATAGCTGCCAATGAAAGTGTAAATGACTGTGCGGTGAAAGGGGCCCGCACAATGGCCCTGCAGTGACAAGGCCTCCGGCAGACATAATGACTATTGTCACGGCTGCCGTCATTTAGAAACCGTGAGGGCCCGTGAATCCAGGGAGCCAGAGGAGGGGTAATCCCAGATTTTCCCCTTTCCTCTCACCACATCTCTCTCCTCAGATATTTCTGTCTCTCTAATCTGTCTTCTAAACGCATTCTCCTCTCTTAGAGGTTCAGAAATGACATCTGTCTTGTAGCCCTGTGCCATTCTTCATCTTCCCATTTGCTTTCATATTTATGTCATCACATCTTTGTCTTCCCTCTTTTTTTTGTTTTTTTTTGCATGTGTCCTCGTCCAGTCTCAGCAAAATGTGGTCTCAGAACAGCAATATATAAATTTAAGATGCCCTAAGCAATCAAAACACGCTTTTACTTACATTTTTCCAGCAAAAATTGGATTCCCCATCTTTAAATTTCAAAGCCAAATTTACAAGTGACTAGACAAGTGATTTCAGAGTCTCAGCACATTAGTTTATTTTCAAAGAAATCACTGGTAATATGTACGATCATTACTATTTTCTGTATGTACAGAAAATATCCATACAAGACAGGGTTAAATGTGTTGCAAAATGGTGTTCTTATTTGGAAGAACACTAACACAGGAAAGTTGCCCAAAAATCAATCAACCTTTTCAAGAATCTTTTTTTCCCCTCTAAAAGCCCTGTTTGGAGCCTCATATCCACCCTGTGGGGGGGGGCCACCTTGTCAAATTTCCAAGCAAAATATAGCCTCTCTGCAGGCTTTTGAAACCACACAATTGTCATCTCTGGGATTTCCAGCAGGCTCTCATGGGGAACGAGCCCAGGAGGCCTCGGCCCAGGGCTCTTGGATGGTGCAGCGGCAGGAGTCCACCCAGACTGGGGGGTAATTGGTTTATCCCACCGCCTGGCCCGCTTTCCCATGTGGGCCACTGCTGTGGGGAGGCCCAGGGGTATAATATAGAAACAGCATGAAGCCCTCCAGTGCTGCACATGCATTCACTGCATCTGCTATACAGACCAGGAGCAGGGCACCAGGAGCACAAAGCCGGAGCAGAGATGCCTCTTGGCTGTGAAAAGGTTGCCATTTGGTCTCTTTTTATCGGTGGTCAGTATTTGTGGTTGAAAATCTGTGGTGGTAATTGAGTTTTGTCAATTCAGAGGGTAATGAGTTTGAGAGTTACTCCAAAGTCCACGATACACCTGGTTGAAATCCAGTTTGCTATTAAGTCCTTTTGGCCTGACAACAAAACACAGGGTTGTGCATATCAATTATAGCAGACACGCTATATGTCAGCTCTGCAAACTATCAGTGTGCAACATGGAACTGGGAAATGCATTATGATTTGAACTGCAATCATAGTCTGATATGTGCAGCTATGATAACTTCACAAATCAGTATCACTGAGCTCTTGCCAAAGTTCAATGTCATGGTCTTCTGTTTCTATTTTATCCTTCATTTTAAGGGAGAGGCAAGTAAACTTTACTCAGTTTAATCATCATCAGCAGGTTTGTTTAATTTTAACTTCTCCCCTAGCAGCATGACAATATTTTATTATAAAACTGGTAACATATTGAATCAAACTCTAAGCTAAGCACAATCCCTGCAGGTAACCATTTCTGCACAAACTGCACTGCTTTGACATATAATTTCTCTGTCCAACTCCTGTATTTTAATAAGATTCAAGTGGCATAGTTGATGACCAAAAAACAAAAAGTAAGAGGATCAAGTTTTCACTTTATACTGTGTAAAAAATAACTCATTTATTATAAAGCACAAAAAGTGAGTATACAAAAATTTCAGTGGAACAAAAGAGAGGGTGGTAGAATAAAGACATTTCACAACCGATTTCAATCAAGTTCGTGCACATATGGTCTCATTTCAGGATGAGCCGAGTCTTCCTGTCTCCAAGGAGGAGTCTGGAAAACAGAAAAAAAATATTGCATAGGTTTTATTGGTTCATTCAGATATACGAGTCCATAATATCCATGAAATACACCATGAAAGCAGGATAACGTCAGGGTCATCTGAATCATCCTTTGAGGTTTTGCTGCACCTACCGAACCAGTGCAGCTGCTATCAGCCCCCCTCCGATGGGTCCCACCCAGTAGACCCAGTGATAGGTCCAGTAGTTGCTCACTAGTGCCGGGCCAAACGCTCTGGCTGGGTTCAGGCAGGTACCAGATACATCGCCGCTGAAAAAAAGAACAAACAAACAAAGATACAGGATCTTTTGATTTAATTTCTTAAATTTGCGCATGAGGTGCCTACTGTGAGGAAAATGTAAACAATTGTGCAAGCAGTGTTCTGGCGATCTTTTCTTTCCATCGTCCATCATCGCAAGTCTTAACTGGACATTTGTAATTAGCTGAACAAGAACAAATTCTTCTCTTCACGTTATTAAGTTCAAATTTTAGAATATTCAAACATTTTCCATAATGTTCAAAGAGGGAAAATTCACGATCAAGAACCGTTTCACACCGTGCCCATTTTTACACTAATCGGAGCAAAATGTTCCGCCATTCTCATTGGCGTTTAACTATGAATTGCAGCCTATCAACTGCAAGAAAGAAAAGGGGGCGGTTACATATTAGCCTAGTCGTTAAATTAAAACCACTTCGACACAAAATTGTAGCGTGCATCTTTTCAAATCCGACCCCATATAAAATGCTGACAATAAAAACATCTCTATGATCTTTTATGGTCCTAACATTAAGGATCCTAATAGTTCAGGCTGTAGCCTACAAACATCAAAATATTCAGACCATAACCATACATTTCCTGATTATTGCTTTTCCATGTTTCCATATACAAGTCCATGCAGGAATCCTCAAACCATGCTGGTGTCTGTAATTACTATGTGATCATCTATGTGAGTTCTTAATGTCTGACATCCTATGTGAGATACAGATCGACAAGATGCAAATGAGATGGAAGATGTCAAAATTCTGTTTTTGGGGGTAAAGCCAGGGGGCAAAGCAGTGATTCAGTATAGATTCAGTATTGCATGTAAATATTTTCTGTCCAAAAGATATCCATCATTTGAAAAAAAGTGAAATGTACCCTGAAGTTCTGAAAGATGGATATATCCTGTTTTGGAAACAACCTCCTCATCCATTCTTCATCACAATAATTCTTCAGTTACTCACCCGGCCAGGATGTTGATGATAACAGTGCAGCCCACCATGAATGGCACCAAGGGGCTCCTGCTCTTGGCATTGACGGCCCCCAGCAGCACCACCATGGTGACCAGGCAGGTCATGGCCACTTCTCCAAACACAGCTCTCCCCAGCTGATCGTCAGACTGCAGCAGAGCAAATGCAGCTCCCTGGGCTTTGGTATAGTTCTCTCCGGTGGTCATTGCCTGCAGGCATTGTTCAGCAGTGATTCAGCTGTGAATAAGTCATTTATATGCCTCTCGGTTTAAAAGAACTGGAATTCAAGAGCGACCATTGCCATAGTTAGCTGATGAAAAATAGGATAGATGAGATTTTGGAATTCTCTCTTTGATATTTCAGACGTTCACTTGCGTCTCACCTTTGCCATAGCAGCTCCAATTACCCCTCCAAGCAGCTGACATGCAAGGTAAGGGACCACCATATTTATTTCCATACCTCCACACAGATAAATGGCCAGGGTGAAGGGGGGGTTGAAATGGGAGCCACTAGGGTGAGAGACACATGTTTGAATAGAGAAGTTCAGTTCCAAAGGTTTGGCTTTATGGAGCGCTGTTTCTGAGTTTTTCATCTTCATATCAGTCAGGAGGTCCACTTTTAAGGGGCACGTGATTAGATAGGCTTGTTAATGAGTTGACCTAATAACTGGGTGATCTCCATTAATTTGCTCAGAGCTCTTTTGTATAAATGTTACAACCCTCAAAATGTCAAATGTGGTGTTATGCGATGTACAGAAGTATGTGGAAATAAAAGGAATTCACTTGAATGGGTAATGTCACCTGCAGGATTGAGGCCAATTTTACAACGTCTAGCTTTATTACCTTATTTAAACAAGAGGCATTTGGACTTTGCACGCACCCCAACAGCACAATAAGTGCAGAATTATGTTTCTGAAAAATATAACATTTGTATATATTTCTCTACCAGTTAATATGCAGGTGAGAATACTCTGAGCAATAAAAAACAGCACAGAATTCATGGCATAGCTCAGTGTGATTTTTAAAAGCAGACAGCTAAAATGAACAGGCTGTTGAGATAGTTGAAGGAATACTGAATATTGATGCTCACCTGATCTCAGCCATGCAAGCCACCATGATGGCCACGGCCAGACCGTGCACCAGAGCTGGCTGCAGCCTCCCGGCAGTCTCCACGTTCTCTATGACCGAGACACATCCGATGAATACGAAGAACGTAGTACCCACCAGCTCACCGACACAGGGCTGGATCACACGTTCAAATTTGTTGGGAGGTCTGGTTGGAGGTTCAGAAGACATAAGAGACACCCCAACTTCGCCCATCTCCAGCTTCTCATGTGCCATGATGCAAAGTTTTCCGAGAGGTCTTGTTGTGAGAGCTTACGACGTGACACTGACAATGTTGTCCTGAGGTGTGCCCCTAAATACCTCCATGCTTGTGTTGGCTTATCACCTGGACTTTGGTAGGTTAATGGAGATGGAATCTGGAGGCAGGGCATCAGGTAGTATAGCTCCACTGACCGGTTTTGGACTCGCTGACTATCTTTCTTATTATTCCAAGATTGTTTGATCATCACATGCCCTCATCACATGAGTTCACTGGCTCAGGCCAATATCTTATATATTTGCTGACAAGACTATGAACTGTGTCATGAACAGCTTAAAAATCTGCCAGTTTTTTGTCAATGATTGAAACGTGATCATTTACTCTGAAGATAAATAACCATGTTTTGAAAAGCCACCTTTCCATAGCAGGGGTAAAATGGAACAAACCAGCATGAGAGCGTCCTTTGGCAACAAAATGCACAAAGATTATGTTAATTTCTGCAGGCAACTGTGTGAAATACTGAAAAACTTCCTCTTGGACTGAAACCCAGACAATGAGAGATAAAAGTAATTTAAGATTCGGCTGGGCTGGGTTCACTTGGTGAAACAATTCCCAAGTATTGCTTGCTAAGTAGTGGTTCAGAATTGTTAGAGTCAAGATTTCTTAGATATTTAAGATGATAAAATTGTGCAGCCAACATCAGCCAAGGCAATAATACAAGACAGAACCCGTTACATTTGATACTGAATGGCTTCTAAATGTTGATGCTGATGCAAAGTCTGTTTTTAATTGTGAAAAAGATTACTTAAGTCAACATTGTCTGTGCACTGCACTAATTTCATGGTACAGCAACAAATACCTACTCACTAATGATTTCCTGAAGTGTGATTACTCATTAAATAAAATAAGTGTATTTCTTGGAGATTTTCTTAGGGATTTATCTCCAAGTAAACACAAAAATACCCCAAAAGCCCTATCAGAAATAAAGTAACTGAAACTTTTCTTTGAAGTCCTTTCCTGTTTTTAAAATACAATTAATTTATGTTCAACAAAGTTATGATAATAACTACATCTGATACTTAATAATTCCCAGAGATCACATGAGAATAGTTTTAATGTGCATGTAACATTGAGTGACAGCAGAGGTTGCAAAACAGATTTGAAGTTGTTTGCATTCTCTACCAGTGGGTGGGGATATGGAGCAGAAAATACTCCAGCTCAGTAATCGCCTTGGTTGGACAGCATTCAATGGTAAACAGGAACATCGTTGTGAGAACAAGAAGTAAGAGAGAGAGTTAAATTTAAAAACTCATTTACTGACCTAAATCTATTCAGAATCGGTGCATGATAATCAGAATTTAGCTTACACTACCTCCAAAACAAAAACACAAACAAAAGCATAAGAAAAGCAAACATTTAAGACAAAATCACCACACTGAAAAGTCAGTGACGAGGTGTGATCATGCAGTGCTGTACAAAGTATCCCCCAACACTCAAACTAATCATGAACAAGTTACCCACAGGTGGCTCCTCAAACAGCCACCACACCCCAGTAGAACACAGGGTACCCAGGTTTTCTTGATAAAAATATTATCCTAAACTCAATATTATTATGTCATCATGATAATTTGATAAAAAAACAAAGGCAGAGAGAGCCCAACACGCCTATAAAAAGGCTCTAAAGCTAAACAGTACAGGTGGCCTGGGGCACCCCTGTCTAATTCCTCTCTGAATAGGAACAGGACGGCTCAGCCCATAACCTACTTAACCATGAATGATGCCCCCTACAAATCTACAAAATCATGTCCCATGTTACAGTACAGGCAAAAGGTGGCAGAAATTCAGAAAGTAAATTCTTGGCTAAAAAAAATATTAAAGATGATTAGAACCAGAGAAAAACAAGATTTAACTCACAATGAAAGTACATCAATAAGTTGGTTTTGAGTCTTCAGTTTTTTCATATAATTTATTTATTTCTTAAGTGAAACCCATATATAAACAAAGTGTTGACCTGAGCACTATATTACATTTTTGATTCAAAAATCTCCCCAAAATACAAAATACAATTTGTTCTTAATTATATTACAAATAAAATGAAAAAGTAAATCTTTCAACATTACAGAGATCATGCCGAAAAGCACACAATTATTGTATTTGTATAAATATATTTTTGAATTAAATATATTAATCAACATGATGTAAGAATATTGGAAAACCTTTTTACAAAATTCAGCAGTGAACACTTAACGATAAGTGAAAACTTAAGTTGAGCTTTGAGTCATTTGAACAGAACGCGGATTTTCCTGTCGCCCAGCAGCAGTCTGAAAAGGAATAAATGACAAACATCAGAAGCAGAAACTTAAATTTGGGGAGTTTATTTTTTTTTTTTAAGTGGATGGCTCATCTGATTTATATGAAGCTGATGGATGAACAAATGCTTCGTGGACACTTTGTACGTGGCAGTGAATGGGTCAGTTTAAGTGGCCTGTGCACTCTTTCTCAGAGGTGGCCTATTTGTTCCTCACAACATAATATGCTTAGGCAGGCACAAGTGTTGTAATAAGGCATTGTAAAGATAAAAAGGCGTCAAAAATTAGGTTAACGAGCTTTCAACAAACTACAATAGTGGGGCAATTTGTCAGTATGTTCCCATAATGTTTCCAGACACTCAAGTGAGATGGTTAATGTTTGTGAGGATGGATCCTACCCACATAGCTGTTCTCTTTGCTGTCTACATCCATAAATCTTATCTCCTATTCACAATAAAATGGTCAATTGTTATTTTTCAGACAAATATGAAAAGAAAAATATTTCAGAACTAATATATTACTTATTGACCATTTTTCAACCATCATCAGCCTAATTTTCATCAACAGGTGGGAAAGCAGTGAATATGACAGTGTGCTGTACCTTATGATGCTCCCAGTGAGCATCGCCCCTAACATCGGACCAACCCAGTAGATCCAGTGGTAGCTCCAGTAGTTTGCCATCACAGCAGGGCCGAACGCCCGGGCAGGGTTCATGCACGCCCCAGATATTGCTCCGCTACATCATCACACAAGATCACACAACATGGATGAGTTCTCCATATCAAACAATCTTTGGAATATTTTCTAACTCCATCTTAACCCTCCCTCACTGTTGATCCATATGGCTACAAGGTCAGTCTCTTTCCTATTGACCACTGTTATGCTCACCCAGCCAGGATATCAGCAGCCACAGTGAACCCTATGCAGAGAGGGGCAAGCAGGCTACGGGTGCGTTTGTTTACTGCACCCATGCACACTGCCATGGTGAGGAACAGGGTCATCAGCATCTCTGCCACTGTGGCGGGGCCGATCTGGGCATCCTGCTTCACTGTGTTAAACGCTGCTCCTGTGGAATTAACATAGTTTGCCTCTGGAGTGATTACCTGGAGAGAAAGGGGGAGAAAACACAGTATTTATTGAGTTAGAACCAACTTGGATGGTAAGAATGATGTAGACACACTTTTTTCCTGACCTGAAAAAGGGGAATTAAATATTTCATATATGTAAATGACAGGCCTATTTATTCAACGCTCAGTATTTTATGTAGCTTCCTTATAAAGGACATCGACACTAATAAGCTAACAAATCATACATCATCTAATTATCTAATGCTTAGTTCAAAAGTCATGTTGTAGTAGATTTGCAGTGAAGGTGAGAATTTATCTATAGTATCTTTATCTATAGATAGCAAATTGTGGTAAAAGATAAAAGGATTGAAAATTAATAACTAAGTGCACTGTGGGCTTGGAAATATTTGAAAAACTGTCTGTATCCAAATAGATCACACCCTTTGTCTTAAATCTAGCTTTGCAGCTATGAGTTTTATGATGCAAAAAAAAAAAAAAACACAAAAAAAATCCACCTTGGCCAGGCCCGCTCCTATCATTCCCCCAAAGAGCTGAGCCAGGATGTAGCCAACCAGCTGAAAGACGTTCAGACCCCCGATCAGGAAAACAGACACGGAAACAGCAGGGTTGAAGTGACCCCCACTGTGAAGAAAGAGTAGCTATTAAGTTTGGTGAATAATCCCAAAATTTCTGCTTCCATAATTGTTGTTTTTATTTTCTGTGAGACAAACACATTACAGTTTCTTTTAAAATTGAAGGAAAATTAAGGAAAGGTTGATTGATTAGTTAATAGATGTAATTACCACTAAAGGCAACCTCCCGGCAACCTCTTTTCTCTCCCTCTTTTTCCCAGTTTCCATACCTGATCTCTCCCAGGACAGCAATCACTATGCCAAGTGCGAGGCCATGTGCCAGGGCAGGCTGCAGCCTCCCGGTGCCCTCTGTATTTTCTATGACTGACAGGCAGCCCACCAAAATGAACAGAGATGCACCCAGCAGCTCTGCCAGGCACGGCTGGATGTAATGCTCGAACACATCCGTCCACTTGTTGTTACTGGGTCTCTGAGTCTCCCCTTTCTCCGCATGAATCACGATGGTGTCTGCAGCCGGTATGTCGCACAGCTCCGTCTTCATCTCCGATCCCATATCTGGAGAGCTGCTTGAGATCTGGAAGGAGTGCGTAGTTTGGAAATGCTATGATGCTGTGTACAGTGATAAGGAGCAGTGTGGAGTAGGAGGGATTGTGAGATAGGAAGGCGCAACTGGAACTGGAGGACAAATTGGAGGACAAAGAGGTAAAGGAGGAGGAGGTGTAGGAAAATCTTTTATTGCCCATCTAAAGAGGGAAAATATAATCCATACAGTTTATGTATATCAAGATTTTTTCAGTTTTCCTGGTCAGTGATCTCTTTATCTCTGGAGGTTTTGGGTGTCAAATATACTCAGAGTGAAAACCAGAACAGGTTGTGTTGTTTTAGAGGATATACAATATTCATGATCCAAAAGACTAAGACTGACTTATGCACCTGCTGGAACACGATCTTTAAAAAAAAATAAAAATAAAAAATATCCACCTGGAAGCTCATCATCTCTCTGATGTTGAAAATAAATTAAAGAAAAGTTTCCTGTATTTATATGTTTACAATAACTACAGAATGTTTACATTTGTGCCTAAAATTAAAAGAAATGCATTGCAACACGATCTAAAAATCTACAGTATTTGAAAATTCCAGATTACAGAGAAGGCGTAAATGATTTGCTGATGACACCTGGGAATCATCATCACACATTTTATGAGGTAACTGTGATAACTGAGTTAAGTGCAGCTTGTTTGTTCCAGAGGAATGTGATATCGGAGCGAAGGAGGTTATCTCTGCAGTTTAAGGGTCTTGGGGGACTTAGATGCCCAGACCATAAAGATAAATATGACTGACAGAGGACAAGAGGGACAAGAGGCCAAAGAGCTATGAACTTTCACACTGTCTCTCCACATAACACTATTTCTTAACATGTCTTTTGCTGTGAAGGGTCTTTGAGTATCCTGAAAAACGATGAACAAATATAATGTTAATTACAGGCAAGACCACTGACTTACATAAAAAAATTACCTTTGATGGCTCAAAAAAGTCTCTTCCATTAATGTGCTATGGTATAATGATTAGCTAGTCAATTGTAGTGATTTGTTATTCACTTGTTTTTCATTCCATCACCCTACCACTGAAGAGGAAGTTATGAAACAAAAAGCTATGCAAAGCAATGTTCTAAAAAGGGGAGCATTTCCTGCTTGATTTATCACTGTTTTAGAGGTATTTCAGCATCTGAAATCTTACAAACTACTTCAAGAGATAAGAAAACTAACTCCATCCTTTAAAAACCCCATAGAGTTGTACCACAGATCAGTAAGACCTGTGGAGTCTGCTGTTGTCTACAGTAACATGCAGAGATGTCTGAGGTGACAGGGTTTTGATGGCAGCCCTGCACAGACAGGCCGGTCATCTTTCCAGGGCTGCTTTGGCTGTCTGATAGGTAGAAGTTGATACTCAATTTAACAAAAATAAACATTCCTCAAAAAGTTTTTTTTCATCTCTGTGCTCTTAATGTACTATGATCTCAATTGACTCTAATCCTACTGGAAAGTCACAAACAATTAACTACACTACCTGGGTCAAAGTGGAACTTAGCTTCTTAAACTCTTATTTTCCCTAAATTTCGCCTTGAATAGCTTCAAAGTCAGAATTTTTTTGTTTTTTTTTGTATATCATATGACAATGTCACATACATAGTCTGTATCTGCTGGCTGTAATGCTTCATGGGAGCTACATCACATTGTTTTATGGCTGTAGCATTACATAAAATATGTGCATGTCTTGTGCATCATTTTACACACATTTCCCTGTAATTCAGTAGGACATATTCTTCCTATCTTTGGATCCTTGAGATCTCCACTAGAATTTAAAATAAAGTTCTGTAGGTTTGAACAAAGCTTCGCTGTGCAGCAATGATGAACCCACTGATGGGACCTCCAGGGTTAAGAGGTTCGGTGACTGATTCCCCCTGCACACACCTGAGAGAAGCATCACATGATGCTGCCGTTATGGTCTCTGTCTTCATACCTGTGGCAAACAGCAACCACACTGAACTAAACCCAGGACAAACATGATCCACATGTCATTCAAACAATCATGAAAGGCACTGCTACTCAGACAGATTATTGGTTACCTGTGGATTGCCTTAGAAATGTATGCAACATCAGCCCTCATAACACAGATAAGATAGAGGTGAAAACATGCAGCCCTGCAATAAAACAGGCCAGGCTGAGATATTGGCATGTTGGATCAGTTGTAGCTACATAATAAGCCTGAGTGTCGTGAACCCTCTGACATGGCCTGCAGAGGAAATTACTAGTATAAAGGCATCTAAGGAGAGGGTGGGGAACGAAAGACAATACAAGAAGGCTAGCAGTTGGCAGAAAGTAAAAGAAAACTCGATACAAACCGTAATGCTGCTGTGTCATTTGCAGTATTTTACTCGCAACCAACAATTTATGACCTGAGGAATAACATCTGTGATCTATTCATTTGTAACAAGCTGTGCAACAAGTTTGAAATTATATGCTGAGTTTTTATTGCAAAAGAAACAATTCTGGACATAATTGCAAAACAAAAGCTCTTCCCACACTCCTTGTGAGCCTGGCTCTGAATTCTTCTCATTCTAATTAACTTCATAAGCGATTAACTCCACACTTCACTATTAACACTACATGCACTCCATCGTGTTTGTGCACAGTGTACACTTGGCTTCGCACATGAAGATAATAAGCTTATTGGATAAAAGTTGGCTCACTCTGAGGTTCTCTGTCTAACATGGAAAAAAGTCACAGAATGTGCTCCAAGGGCAGCAGCTAGGGGAAGTGGCAAACAATACACACATGCAAAAAAGGTTAAGTCCGCCCCAACAGGGCAACTCCCTGCCGTCTGAAACGTGTACTCTGCTGGACGTTTCACATTCTGACCGTTTTGACAACGCAGTCCTGTCTAGCTGGCCCCGATCCAGGCACATGTTAACTAACAATCAGCTGAAACAAACAAACTACACACTTCACCTTTTGTTACTTGAAGCACGTTGTATGAAACTTAGATTTGTCCTTTCAGTGGGTGCTGGGTCACAGATGATGAATATTCCACTTTAAAGCTACGTCCTATATCACAGATTTTCACAGTATGGCTTCTCAGTATGTTTTCCTGCTCTATTTCATAATCTATTTTTTTTTT
>OMKZ01032398.1:3010-14928 GCA_900302535.1 Neoniphon sammara | reverse complement strand
CCCTTCACCGTCACCGCCGACCGGAGCCGCTCCGGCGCCGGAGAGGAGATCACAGGTACGTTTATCATAAGATGATTATACAACTGAAAATCATTTGGGAGGTGACAGTTATTATACAACAGATAGGCAAATTATTTTAAAGGTGATCACACGCTGATATTAATTGAAAATTGATTAAAATAACTTTTGTTAATTGAAAATTTTACATCTAAAGACTGATGGAAGTTTTCCCACTCGTACCCCTATCAGTTTGATACAGTTTACTATAAACTCACTGGACAACACAGAATCACAATAAAGCGTCCCAATTTAGTTTACAAAAATTACTTTGATAGAGTGGTTAAAATTACATCTGTCAAAATTTATAGTGCAGCCAGATCAAATAAATCTATCTGGTTTTATCCAAATGTTAACCTTTTGTTGGATGCAAGTTTTGTATCATAGGACTCATATAACGATTAAAGAGGTAAATGAAAAGAGACTTGTTACTATTGTTGTTACCCTTTTATAGTTAAAAAAAATGGTAGTAGCAATAAGTCACTACCCCAAAATGATTAAAAGTTATAAAGTCCTGTATAATACAATCAAAACTGGAATTCACTTGAACCACCACCATGCTTTTATGCTTTTACAAAATGACCTTATTATATCTGCTAGTTTAATTACCCATTACACAGTGTATATGCACTGAATGTATCTCATAAAGATTTATTTCAGTTGCTCTATTCTGTAAATAAAATAGAGGCAAACTAAGTTTAGCTTGGTTTACTCTCCACTACCTGGTCAAACTCCTTTACAAAACCATGATATTCAGTAGGGCTCTCCTGGCTGTGAGTATCCTACTGAGCCGAGTTGTTTTTGCAGTCCTGCTCCAGGCTCCAAGCTCCACTCCATTCACTGGTTTCCTGTTACAGGCCCGGGAGGCCGGCGGGACGTCTCCCCTGGGCTCCTTCAGCCTCACAGGAGGTGGTGCTCAGCTGCTCACCTGCAACCAAAAATCTGTGAGTCAGCTCCAGTGATTACATGTTATTGTGTGATTTCCACAATTTCACAGCTAAATTGTATCTAACAGCAGATTTCTAAGATCTGGGTCAAATGGGATTGGGTCAGTGGTGTCTTGGCAGCCAACTTGAGAGCCCTTCAACTCTCTCTCTCTCTCTCTCTCTCTCTCTCTCTCTCTCTGTATGTGTGTCTTTGTGTGTGTGTGTGTGTGTGCGTGTGCATGCCCATGCCCAGAGCTCAGCAGTATCTCACACCTCAGAGTCTGCCAAGACCTCCATCCAGGTGACATGGAGACCAACAACATCAGAAGATGCAAAACTCATCCAGTTCCAGTAATGTATTGCATTGTATTGTATTGTATTATATTAAAAAGTTGTTTCAGGTGGCATAGGGCCCACTCAGCCATATTGGAAGTCTCAGTTGAATTGACATGGTTAATTTCTGTGCAGTTTTTGACTGGGAATTGATCATTTCATCACTGATACATCTGGCTGATTGTGTTTATATGCTGTAATGTCAGCTTGTTAGTTAGCAAATGTAATATCTTGACATCTAATGTAGTGGCTGTCGGCTGTTTTGCTAAATTAGCAGTTTGTTGAGAGATGAGCCTTTCGAGGTAGAAACCAAGACTAAAGACGAGACAGCTGTAGCTCAGTGTGTCACAGGAAGCTGCATTTGGAAACAGATCTACCTGATCACACTATTGACTTTTATGAAGAATGATACTGAATAGATCTGTAGCCACACAACAATAAGCTTTTTTTCCCAGCTAGCAGTCCCAGCTAGCAGGCCTCCATGATCCACCTGGTTGATAAAATATTTGCAATGCAAATACATAGCTTCTGTTTTATTTTTTCTATTCTGTGCTGTTCTGTAACTTTTCTCTTTGGTGCCATTTTGGTCGTCTATTTTTAATATTACTGTTGTTGTTCATACATGTGCCTCCTCAGCGCGTCCTTTGTAAAGGATTTCAGCACATTCTGGGTTGATGTCAGAAGTCCTTCACTGATGCTGAGTAACGACAGTGTTGGTGCATCCGTGATCCCTTCCTTCTCACCAACAGTGAGGCCAACAGCAGCAGCCCCGCCTGCTGTAAGTAACGATGATGATCAGGACTGGGTGGAACTATAACACGCACGTCCAAAGGAAGGATGAACTTTAAATCATTTAGCATCAGCAGTGGCTAAATTTTGAAGAACAAACAATACTTTTCAGTTAAATTTCCTCTGATATCAAAGAGCCACCTGTACAGTAAAAACTCCTTTAAAGCAAACCGCTATGAAACACAAGCTGAAAGTGCTTACGACACCTTGATAAAGATATCAGGTAATTATTTGTTAGAATTTCACGCTTGGATCCTCTTTCCCTCATCTACTTCTAGAACTTGCCTGGACTTGTTCCACTGAGCTGGTTTTAAATGTACGTAAAAAGAGAAATAACAATAGCGATAGCAACGGCAAGAGAGCACGAGTTTCTAGTCATCTCTTATCCGTTCTAGACTTCAAACAGGGACCAGTTTACTCCTTCAGTGCAATACATTAGCTGGTAAAATAGAAAACCAATAGTACTCGAAGTCCTGAGGACCAGAATTGAAGACCACTGTGGTAGAAGTATGAATGTAATAATTAATAATCATTTTGGTGTTTTCTCTCCAACAGACCATCTCTAGTGCCAGCTGTGGCATCACAAAGGTTTGTTTCAGACAACCATTGGACTGTGACCCTGCAGTCAGCACCAACTGTTATTTCATGTCAGCCTCGATGTCCTCTGTCAACAATGCAGCTGTCCACTTTGAGATGATTGGTCCCTCCCAGGGATACATCTCCTTTGGATTTTCTGATGATCAGATGATGGTAATGGGATGACAAAATGTTGATGAAATGCTTGACTGAGATAAGAAGGTTTTAGCTGTGGTCTTGCCCCATGGAAGGCCAGGAGTCTGTAGATTTTCATTCCAACTAAACACTACAGTGGGTGATTTCAGTAATTAGTTTGTCCTCTCTGGCTGAAGGTGTTAATCAGTTAAATTATCTGTGATAGTATATGGTTGGACTAAAAACCTTCAGATCATGGGTCACAGTGATACATGGTTGAGAACCATTGAGCTAGAGGTATCTAAGAATCAAGAAATTTCCAGGCTTTCTGGTCAGAAAAAGATCTCAACTGGTTTGGGTCGTTCTATTCAAATAAATACACAAATGTACTCATGACCTGAATAAGAATTAGATCGAATTCTTCTCTTCTCACTGTCTTTCTTTAGGGAAATGATGACATTTATATCTGTGGTCTGGACAGCAATGGCTTGGCTCGGCTGGATCGGGCCTTTTCAACGGGGCGACGGGCACCACAAACTCTTCCTCTGGTACAGCAATTCCTTTTGTCACACTGATTAATATCTGATGATTGTGGCCAGTGTGTTTTTGTCCTATTTTAAGGTATTCAGATGACTTACAACTAATGGTAGCCCTTAATGTGCCTGATTTTCATGCCAGGTACCATTTTGGGATTGAAAAGTTTTTCTTTCAAATGGTGGATGTTTTATTTTGGAATTAAATATTTCAAATGGCTATTTTTGATAATTTCCTACTTGTGGATTGAAGAAAGTGAAGCAGAAGGATTTTCCATCTGAAGGAAACCATATCAAGGATAAAGAGGACCTGTGGTCCAAACCAAAAGTCCTTGACTTGATTTTGTTTTGTAACTGTCCATCAGGGGAATGTTTCTGATGTGAGAGCCTCAGTGCAGGACGGGGTGATCGCCTGTTCCTTCACCTCCATGAATCCAATCTCTACTCAGAGGACCTCTGGCTTCAACAAGCCCTACTATCTCATGTTTGCCCATGGACCCACCAGCAATGGTAAGCACTGTAATTAAGGAGGAATATGCTGTTTTCTTCAATCTTCAATTTTCAATCTTTGGTCTTTCTCTATGATCACGGATGGAAATGTTATGAGCTCACTGGAATATAGCCAGTATTTTTCACTGTATTGTATTTCACTTTTATTGTCTATATTAGTCAAAATTTGAATGGGTTGGCTATAATGGCTATAATGACAGCAATTCTATAGAGATTTTATTTTTTATTTTTTTGCCCAAAATTGCCCCGCTGAGCTTAACAACCTTAAACCTTCTCCCTATGATTGATCATACTGGCCTAGCACCATGAAACCAATTGGATTTTATCAAATCTCAAAATGGATATCAATTTGGTATGGTAAGATGTGGCACTCTCCATACCTTAGTCAAAGGGACTCCAAGTTTGATCTTGAATAGTTATGTTTAGCTCTGTCTGTTCTGTTTCTGTTCCATAGGACAAATCAGACTCCATACAGCAACCTTTATCAGCAATGTCAAGGTGGACATTTCTAGGCCTCAGCTTGTTGGCAAAGCGAGCCAGCCTTCTATCATCAAAGCACATGGTGAGATCCTGGCCATGTATATAGTGGTACTGTTGTAGCACCAGTTGGATCCATGCACTTGTTTTTTTTTTTTTTTACCATCAGTAATTCACAACCACATTAATGTTGATAATTACCATATACCATATAACCAAAGTCTCATTTGTAAATGGTAATATGGGGACGGTGAGGGTGGTAGGGGGTTACAGGAAACAAGATTTTAATTAGTAGTAACACACTGTTGTGAGACAGAGGCTACTGTTAATCTCAGCCAAGGTCTTAGATATTTACAGTGGTTATAGCAGTGCACGGTCACATTTAATTTGACAACAATTTATTTGTGGTTAAAAATGACAAACAGAGCACTTTTAAATTCCCTGACTGCCAACTTTACAAGCAGTAACTTTACTAACAGTAAGGAGGTGAAAGGTTAGCTAAGTCAGCCAACTCACGAGTAAAGTCATGGAAAGCATGCACAGATATACAGTATGTTTAGCACAGATAATTATGGTTGGTGTCTAGGCTCTGACCCTCTCACTCTCTGTGGCCTACTGAGCTTAGTGAACAGAGCAGAGAGTGATGGGATATTCCCCCCTTAAGAGAATTATTCAGAGCCCACAGGTGGATGCTGGGGTGGAGGTGGGATGGTAACTGAGCAGCAGGCAATGAGCATGTGGTGCAGCAGCAGCAGCAGGCGTGGCAGTGTGTTTGCAGCACTGTGTTTGCAGCCGTGTGTTTGCAGCGGTGCAGAGCAGCAGAGCAGGGACAGAGGCAAGGCATAAGCAGGTTAAATAGACCGCCTCATTGCAGAGGGGCGTAGCATCAAGCAGATATCACGTGAGCATGGGAGAGTATATGTGAATGCATATGTGAATGGTGCATGTCTCGAGTTTTCTGCCTGAACTAGCTTGGCAGGCTACGCTCCATAAACACCTAAATGGAACAAATATTAGAGGGATCATGTGTCACGCTCGGGACACAAACAAGATCTTACTGTGTTATTCTCAACACACCAATCCCATATCGTTTTACCAAGCCCTACACTACACAAAAGCACTTGTTAGAAGGAGTTATAAAACACTAAAACACTTTTGGTGTGCATCTGCATTTAAGTCAAAGTCTTGAGGAAATGTGAATGCAATCCATACTTTATGTTGCGTCATTAAATCAGTAATTGGCAGTATTGTAATCCAAAGTGTTGCTGTGTTTCAGGAGCTCTGATGCTGATAGCCTGGATGACCTTAGGAACACTAGGCATGATGGTAGCCAGGTACCTGAAAAGTGTGGCCAAGAAACGGAGCTACCAAGGCAAAGATCTTTGGTTTCTGGTGAGACTTTAAAACTGTGCTTGGTAAAATCATCTTTTTTTATCCTGTATTTAATCAGGTAGTCTTATTGAGATTTCTTCAATATAGACCTGAGAACACTCAGGAAAAACTGAGACAAATAACCATAAAAAATAGCAACATAGGGGAAAATGCACTATAAAAAGCAATTACATCATGTAAAATGATGTCATTGAGGAGGACAAGAAATCCTAATTTCCAATCCAATACATTTACACAGTATATAGTACCAGAGACAGAAGGGCTGTAACCTTTTTTTTTTTTTTTTTTTGGCTCAATAAAGGTCAATATCAAAGGTTAAGGTCAACTGAAGTTAGTGAATATCCACGCAAAAAGCTATTGGCAGCTTTAGTCTAAAAGTGTCAGTAAATGGTCTTCGGAAATGAATATCAGCCTGCAAACTTCACATCTGCCCTGGGTTTCACATTTGTTTTGTGTACACTAACATTGCTCTACTATTTGTGCTCTTCCAGTTCCATGTTGTAGTGATGAGTGTGACCGTAGCAGCCACCATCATCGCCTTCATTCTCTCCTTCTCACACATTAAGGCCTGGTCTGGGGTCAGTAGTTTACCTTTTCTCTGTGTCTTACACTATAATAATGTCTCTGAATTGGTCTTGAGCTAAGAACAGCTTTTTATAAGGTCAAAGTGCTGTTTTTTTTCTCGCTCCAAAGTTGCTACATTCCGCTCCATCCTTTGTAGCTCATATTACAGTTGTTATTTTTTCATAGGACACCCAAGCAGCATAGGACTTTTTGTGATTTTCATATACATGTTGCTGGACTTGTCAGACAGGTTGACCAGCTCACCAAGAAATCTCCTACAGATCAGGTGGCCAGTCCACCCCTGATTCAGCAGTATCGCAGACCAAACAATGAATGAATATGTGAGTGGGTTACATTCTGGATGAGGCACTTTGTGTCTAAAATCTGTGGGGTTTTAGTTCTACCAAACTACAACCTGCCAACTGCATGGATTTTACAATATTTGCATGGTTATTTGCATTGATATACTTCCATTTATGAGCTTCTTTCCCACACCGGCAGCCATAATGTATTTCCTCAAATAGTGGCGAGGTCTTTATTTAGCTAAAGAGGATACCAGGCCTTTATTGGTGGCAGGCTTTTATTTGATAGAGGCCTTTATTGCCAATTCCCTCTGTTTGATAAGTATATTTGCTCATCTTTTACTACAAAACCTCCTTGTTTTCTGATCAGCTTACACTTTTTGGACCCACCAGGAGGGGGAGAAGCGCTGGCATTATTTCCCCCCCTCTCCCGGTCATTTTTTTATTCCCCTCTCCCATTTTTTTCTTTATCCCCGACCATTGACTGCAGCTCATTCCAAATTTATTACACGCTAAGAACAGAATATACATACACGGTCCAGACATATACTGGGTTTTGAGCTAGTCTTAAACAGTCTTCATTTCCCTAAAGGTCAGTTGTTTGTCAGCTATTTTTAGGGAACAAAAAGCAATCTCTTTCCTCACCATGTGACAAGTGCTTGGTGAAGCATCAAAATGTCAGCAGTGTTTCATCGTGTGTTACAGGGAGCTCATCCTGTGTTAGGCTGCCTGGTGATGATCCTCTCATTCATCCAGCCCATAGCAGCAGTACTGCGCTGTGGACCTCACCATCCACTGTAAGTATGTGTGTGTGTGCGTATGAGTATGTATGAGTGTGTGTAGGAGATGACAAAATATTTGCCTTCATTTCTTTTGCAGGAGGTTTCTGTTCAACTGGTCCCACGCATTAAATGCAGTGGTGGTAAAGGTTCTAGCTGGTAAGTTGTTTTGTGATATAATGAAAGGCTTTGCAGTCTTTTTACTGCCCTGCACTGTCCTAAATTAAAGATGTCGGAAGTAGTTTTGTGCACACACTTTGCTTCTGAATGCAAACCACCGCTGCAAGTCTTGACAAAGCTGTTTTCGTCATACAGTGGCAGCCATATTCACGGGCCTGAAGTTGATTGACAGCACTGATGACCGGTGGTTGATGAAGGTGATGGGTGCCTTGGTCGGCTGGGAAGCTTTGTTCTTCATCCTGTTGGACATCCATTTCAGATGGAAACATAAAGGTAGGATCACTTTATTTTCACTGCACAACTTGTGATATTAATAATAATGTATGCTTGCTTGCAGACTACGTGGAGCCACAATAATACAAGTGAGAAGGGAAATTAACATAGTGAACATAGTGTTTATGGTCATAAAGTTTAAGTGATGCTATTATTGGGAAAAATAATCATACTCTGAGAAAATAGTAATATTGTAATCACAACATGATATGCAAAGAATGTAGGGTTTTAAAACTTTAATACTTATTTATTCATTTATTTTTTTTTACCTATTTTTAATGTAAAGACCTGTTAGGAAAACAGATTTAAGAAGGAATGCATCCAGTTATTTTTTTGTCATTTCATTTCTTGTCTTCAAATTCTCATCTCTTTCTAAACTGCTCTACTTTCATTTGAAATTTGTGATGCTGGGTGCCATTCAGAACTCAAAGGGTAAAAAAATACCTGTGTAGAAAACTTTTTGATTGTAAGAATTTCCTATCTGCCATAATGGCTCCCATTAAACTGAACTCTTTTACTGGTAAATACTAAAGTCCATGACAATCGTAGTGTGAGTGTGGCTTCTAGAATGAAAAGAAAGAAGCATCAATGAATACAGATGAAACAGACATCAAACTAGGCATCAAGCTTGGTTTAAATATACATACATCATGTCAGAAAAACAAAAAGGTACTTAAGTTAAGGATGCACGACAAACACTAGAGAATGAGCCATGGACTCAAACACACTCTAACAAAGGAACAGTAAATCTTTCACCTTCTCCAAGGTGCACGAATCAAAAAGCTCAAAAGGAACAAAGAGAATTCCACTCGTCTTGAGCAGCAACTTGACAGATCTGTCATAATAAAAGACCAACACTCAGTGTTGGTGTTGAGTCCAAAATGTGTTGGATTATAAAACTGTTCCCCAAGAGCAGTTGGATTCGTTTTATTCTTGCCATTCAAAACTCCATCACAATATTGAATAAATTTATCAATCATAAATAAAAATAATAATAAAACGTATTAGTCCACTACCACTATCCAGATTCTTTTTCTCATTCTGTTTCTCTGGCTCATGTACATAATGCACACATGCATACATGCACACACACACACACACACACACACCACACACACACCGAGACACAGAGAGAGAGAGAGAGAGAGAGAGAATTTTTATATAGGTATCCTTCAGCACCTTTAACTGTTCTGCTTTCTTTTCAATACAGATAATTCTGAAGCTAAAATGGTAAGTCAAAAGTGCTGTTACCAAAATAGAGATGGCAGAAAACAGACACCTGGCTGAATCACCATGTAACCCACTAATTTGTTTATCGTCTCTTGGTAGGAAAATTTGGACTTGATGCTGCTGTTCCTGTTTATCTTGGGAAACTTGAGCTTTTTGGTGGCACTGCTGGTTGGAATCGGGATGTCATAAGCAGATATCACCATGTAGAAAATACATCATCTATTGAGGTCTTGACATTATCATGTATCATAATGTTTTCTAAATAGTGGATCCTTATATATCTGAAATGCATAGCACCACCATGTTTAAAGTGTTTATGAAATACTTGAACTTATCTGTAGTTTTTCATGTCTAATTTGTAGGCCCTACCTCAACTGTAATTCACCTGAAATATATATGAGCGTATTAGTTTTTAAATGAAACTGTTGAATTCATTTTTTTATATCTGTAGCATCAAAAAGCAAATTTCACAATGTGTAGATACAAATAGTAAACCTTGCAAGCATAATACATTCACTCACACCTTACGCATGGAGGCTGTGTATGTAAATACAGCAAATGTGGATGTTAAATATATATATTTTTTAACTCGTGATTCCTCTCTGTCTCTTTATAATAGTTTATAATCTGTGCTTTTATAAACAATGTCATGTTTTACTTAAGAAGCGCATTGGGGGGCTACAGTGGCCATGTTTAGACTGAGACAAGATGTTCAATACCATTTTCACCTCTGTACGTCCACTGCTTTGGTTCCAATGGGTAGCCTTTCATGTTAGCTTAGTATAAACACTTGAAGTCTACAGGAGTCATTAGCCTAGCTCCGTCAAAGTGGAAAAAATAAACCTTACAGGAACTCCGAAGCTGTCTTATTTACATAATGTATTGTGTATTTGACACACACACACCTTGGAATTAAAAAAAAAAAGAGATTAGTAGTAGTCATGATCAACATCGTCATATCCATCATAACATATGTATCTATAAAAATGGTTTAGTCCCCCACACACGCCATATCAAGATCAAGAGCTGCCACACCTGCTGTTTCTATTTTCCTTAAGCTGAAGTGAAAAGATGGCATGTAAATTTTTAGTCCAAGGAAGTTCACCTTTGTTTTTTGGAGTGATCACCAACAGCAAGGTGTACCTTTTATGTGTATACCTCTTCACATATGTATTTATGAGTATTGTTATTGAATTGTTTGGATTTGGACATTTATGTTAGAGTATTTTGGCATTCACATAAAACGGAGAAAGTGGGAAACTGTATCATGCACAATCTACCATCTTTACCATCTACCATCTTTATATACCTTAGATTACTGGACTTCCCTTTAAATGTAATCCGTTATTCCCCAGCCCCTGTACACACCGCATTGTAAAGAGCTCCTCTCATGGTGACACTCTATTGGTCTAACGGGATTTCCCGAGGCAGCACCGCCTCCACAGGGTACATCTGGCCAAATAAATCTTCTGGTATCACTGCAGGTTGTGTTCTGCTGGTTTGCCTTTGGCTGGGTGACAAGTAGACTCCTGTCAGACTGGATTTATCTTCATGTGGTTTCCCTCAGCCCCGGCAGATGGCGATATTTAATTGATCAAGATCAGCAGTCGAGGAAACCACTGGGAGGGTTTCTCTTAAAACAGGCAGATGTGACGGCGGGGTCACAGCTGGCTTTTCCTCACAGCTTTCTGGATATTTAAAATCCCTCTGCTGTCGGTAAATTTGTGATCTGAACCCAAGGCTCATCATAGTGCCGCCGCTGGTATCAACCAAAATAAATAGGACTGAAAATGATGAAACCAGGTCTGTTTTTCTCCATCACATGGATCCAGAGCAAAATTTAGCAAAATTTACCAGACAAAATTTCAAAATCACAAAAATGTAGATACCTGCTTTTTATTTTTACCCTAATTATTTTCAGAGATCATTATTTGGTCTGTGTGAACTGACAAGCTTTAATGTAGTAATTTATCAGACATAGGTATTTATTTGATCAATGTAATTATTTGTCCTATGTCACCAAAATAACAGGGAAATTATCCTGATGTCCCCCTGATGGGATATTTCACATTTAGCTTCCAAATAAATTTCTGCTGATTATTCTTATTCTTCTTAGTCTTGTTCTTATTATGCTGAAAGCTGCAAGATCAAATTTGGTCTGGAGGTCTGGAGGGTGTTACATCAAACCATATTCAACTGTGCATGCGGGAGTGTCAGACAGAACATGGTCCTGGTGGAAATGTAGCGTGATATCATCAGAGTTGAGGAAAGCAGCTACCAGACCAATTAGACCCGCAGACAGGGACTGTGTGTTTTCTTTGGCCAGAGAAGCCGTGCAGTCCAGACCCTGCCAGAAAGCAGACACGCTAGTCCTCCACGGAGAGAGCGAGCTAGACATCTCTCTCTCTCTCTCTATCTCCGTCTCTCTACATATATCTCTCTCCCTCCTCTCCGCCTCTGATCGGGAAGGTGGCTGCTGACCCCATATGAGGCGATGTTAACCCAGACAATATGGCGGCTATTTACTAGTGTTGGCTGGGTCTGATGATGGAGCAGCTGTGAGGTGCAGCAGAGAGGACAAGGAGGGAGGGATGGATGAATATCCCAACCGGATGTCTCACACCCTATCTCACTTTCTTTCTTTGCTTTTTACCCTTTATTCTCCCTTTAAAAAAGTCACATGTCAAAACCCACATTTGAACTCAAAGCATGAAGTACTTTGTAACATGGTTAAGAAATGTGCTATATAAATAAAGTTTATTATTATTATTATTATTATTATTATTATTATTATATGCAAACCTTTTTAAACAGTTTTAAATTTCAATTCATAGGTGAAATGTGTATTTTTTCACGTTTTTC
>OMKZ01032394.1:6028-16640 GCA_900302535.1 Neoniphon sammara | reverse complement strand
CAGGTGGCCAACCACACACACACACACACACACACACACACACACACACACACACACACACACACCTACACATAAAGAGATGGAGTCTGCTAGCATAAATGCATTTATAAAATGCATACATGCTCTAGTCACATGAATAAGTGCCTCCGCTTGGTGTCTTACAATGCCATTCTCTCTGTTTCTCTCTCTCTTTGGTAAAACCTTTGAATTTCAATTCACTTCCCATTCGATTCCCTTCGAGTTCTTTTTTCCCATTCACTCGCATTAGATTCAGTGGAGTTGAGTGTAAAAATTGTGAATGGCCCAAGCGCTGCTCCCCACATACCATTACACCGCTCCCCATTCTTCTCCGCGCCCAAATCATTTGCATTTGAGTGTGAGGCTGCGAGTGTTGCAAATGTTTTATATGGCTGCTGGTGAACCGCGGCACACCTGGCGCCGGCCCACCGTCACCACGCTGACCCCGTTTGACCGAGACACCGTCCAGAAATGAGAGAGGGAGCGAGAGAGAGCCAAAGAATACTAGACCAAAGAATAATAGAAAAATAACAAAAACAATATAAACTTATCATACGTTTTACACCCCATCACCTGTTATAGTAGATGTGAAGCCTCTCTATGAGCTGTGGGTGAAACTCATTCACTCGCTCTACTCAGGCCGCATTTTATTTTCATTTTTCAATTTTCTTGTATGCAAAAAGATGTTCATTTATTAATTATTCGATGATAATTTGCCACTGGCTGCCCACAGGCTGCATTTTATTTTGTTTTTCAGATTTGCTTTATGCAAAAAAAAACATGCGCTGGAACTTCCAGTGGAGCTTTGTGGTTGTCAATCCACCTCACAGTTCATTTACCTCCGCAGACATCAGCATCGCCAGTCGGCCCCGGTGGAGGTGTGCCTTGACTCGCCGTAATTAAAATGTACAATGAGTGTTGTGCCTAAGTGTAGGCCAATTTCTTGCATTTTCAATACCAGTCTACCTGAAAATTTCACTAATTTGAAGGTCTGTATTCATGTTCACTTTGTTTGTTACTGAAACATTTTCAACCAAGGCTACTGGGCTGCTTCCATAACAGTTTCTTTTTAAACAGCCTACGGCAATGTTCAAACAGTAGCTTACAATGTAAACTGTGCCTGCCAGCAAATAAATAACTACATATACAACATGTGTGAAACACAAATTTGTAGGCTATAGAACATGGCTGCAAATACAGAGTGGTGCTTCACATCTATGACACTGATGTGTGTTCTTGTTTTCTTTCCTTTTATCTATTTATTTATTCCCTTGTTAGATACGCAGCAACCGGTGGTTGCCTGGTTGCTTTGTTCTATTCATATTATTTAACAATCTCTTATTTTGACTTGTATGCTAGTGTAATGCTCACTTTAACAGTTTTCTCTATACTTGCACTGAGCTAAATTTTGTTTGAAGTATTAATTACTGTTAAATCATATATTGTGAATCATTTAAATCATCTTTGTTAATTTTGTCGATTGTATTAAATCCAGTCCTGTGCTTTGGCAACATATAGAATATCATGCCAATAAATCATCTATTGAACGCCATCTATTGCCTACTGAACTTGAACTTGACAGAGAGAGAGACAGAGAGAGTAAGGAGCAGTAAGGAGCAGTTAGCTGTGACCTCAGTTCACGTCGGGCCAGACATATTGTAGAGCGTAACAGGGAGGGAATCAAACCGCGACTGAGGATGAGTGACAGATGGAAAAGCAAAGAGCGTTTGGCAGTGAAGAGAACAAGGAGAGAAGTAGATAGAGTACAGAGATGGGAGCGATAAAGGGCAGGGGCCTGAAGTGCACACACACACATACACACACGAGAGAAAAAAAATAGGTGGGGGTGCGTAAGAGCGGAATGGGAACGAGGTGTGGGGCCCACTGGGGCTGGAGGAGGCAGAGGTGGGGAGGGAAGAGAGAGGTAAAAAGAGGTAGAAGATGAAAGGTATGAGAACACCAAAGCAGAGAGAGGAGTTAAAGCGAGAGGCTCCCTCCACTGATGTGTTTTCTTCCCTGCTCCAGATATTGCCAGAGCTGAATAAAGGATGACTAACTCACTACTACCAATCTCACTTTGATCCTGATGTCTGTGAGGCAGTCTCAGCTGGAAAAGATGCACGCAACTCGGAGAATAAATGAGGTCAGAGATGCAGATGGATGGCGAACCGGAGTTGAGGAAGTGGCAAATAACCATCAGAGTCATTAACACTTTCATCTGTAGTAAACTAACCAGTAGTATCTCTGTCTCCACAGCATTAGCATTACCACAGCGGTAACATGGTAGATTTGCAAATATACCATCTGTGGTACCACCCTGTTTTCACCCCGGCTCATAAATTACATGCGGTCTCCACTTTTTTTGTCACTTGAGTCTAAACAGTCCTCACTTCAACTGGCCCTTGGCAATTTTGCACAGTGCACCTTTAAGTACTGACATTAGCCTAAGTAATGTTAGCATTGCCATCAGTGGTGTTACAGGAAAAATGTGTATGTTTTTTTTTTTTGCTTAAGTATTGTGCTCAGCTACATTTTGAATCATATCCATTGCAGAGAACAGATTTTCTTTGCTTTCCATATGAAAACCAGAAACTGGTCTACCATAAACTGACAAGGTGGAGTCATTTACAGCGAGTCAGTCAGTCAGTCAGCAGAGTAGAAAGAGGTTTTACTTTTCTAATTTTGGCTTTACTTTTCTGGCTTTACTTTTCTAATTTTTCCAATTTAAAGAAAGTAGCGTGAACTCTGTCCTCTAATCCTTTTCGGACTGCATGGAAAAGATCACATGATCTAAAAAGTAACCTATAACTTTTAGTCTGAGGACATTTTAAATACACTTTTTTTGTTATACTTTTACTGAAGTTGCTTTTTGAACCATTAATTTTGCTTCTATTTAAGTGAAATTTCAAGTTAACTGCACTTCTACTTGAGTAGGATGTTTCAGTCTTTCCACCCCAGCTTTTATGTCGTCACATTGTGTTGGAAACTTTATATGCTACCAGCAACAGATCTGCAAAGACATGAGCTTTGGTTGAGGCTGCTGTCGGTTGAAAAGTTAATGCTGGATTTCCTCCGGTATGATTGAACTTTGGTAAAAATGGTGAGTCTAGAATGAACCCTTTGATTCTAAGGGACAGACATCAAAACCTGACGTTTAATTCTGATATCTTAGAAATATTTCCTGCTATTAAACACCATTGTAATCATGCTGCAAATAACTAAATATAACATCACATTTGGCCATTTATCCATGGGAATAAGGAAAATACACCAAACAAAAATTTGCAATTGGTTTGAAAAGCAATACTAAAGTGAATTGCAAACAAAAATTGGTACAGAAATTCAAGATGTGTCACGTGTGTTCAAGTGTTTCAGGCTGGATTCTTTTCTTTACCATTAGCATCAATAGTATTTGCGTTGCCCTGAGGAGAATCATGGCTGCCTTTGTAATGCTCACACCAACTGAAAATATTATTTAAAGCAAGTTCAAGCAGTTTCAGAATACTGCGCCTCGGTTGAGGATAATTTCACTATGCAACTTCACATGCTAAAATAGGCTAATAAAACAGTGTCCCACAACTGTTGCAATAAAAGAGCTTTTTAAGAGGCAGTGAAAACCACGCCGCTGTAACTAGTCCCCAGCCTGTTTTGCTGTGCTTTCTTCTCCTCTGTAGCTTTCCAGAATTGCTCAGAAGAGACTCGCGTCCTCGCCAAACCATCTGTCACACAAACACACACGCAGGGCACCGCGGCGTTACACACATTTCACACAGACTTCAATTATCAAACAGCTTTACAGAGTGTCTCCGTAGTGCCGGCTGCATATGCAAATGCACTTACATATGCTAATGCTGACCGTGCCAAATGCTGATTAGAAATGTCTGAGGAGGAAGTTCATGTGACTCTCCTGTCCGCTGAAATTAGACAGGGCCAAGAAGGGCCAAGGTGTGTGTTTGTGTATGTGTTTGTTTGTCGTACATATAATCCTTTAGATATGAGTTCTCCTTATTGATTGCAAGTTCCACTCACTTATTGCAGCTCCACTTTGACTGGTGACTCAAGCTGATAGTAGCGTGACTTTGGCTAGAGTCCAAAGTGAATGTGGCCCTGATCCAGCTTCACAGCGTGGTTGAACACTGAACTGTGACATCTAAGAAGAGTAGCCCTCTAGTCAAAAGACCACTGCAGTGTGAATTAGTGGTAAATCCCTTTCAACTCACTGTAAAGAGAATAACAAAACACTGAGGGCAGCCTGTTCCTCTCCTATTATTTTCTCTACATAAATGCTGAGGCTCCATCTGTACCATGGTGCCTAGGAATGTCACTAAGAATACATTCCTTTTCATTCATATTCTGCTGGTGTGCTGTGGTAATCTGCATGTACTCTGATGAAAGGTCCTCTTTCATTATTCCAAACTGCAATAAACGTTGCAATAAAACGGAATGAAACCGTCTCAGAAAACGAGAACGTTGAGTGTGGAGAATATTGCGTGCGTGCAAAACACAGGATGTTGCTCATGACTGCAAGTCTGGTTTATTTAATTTTAGTTTATTTATTTGCAGCATATTAATAAAACATAGGATAGAAGCAAGGTGATAAAAAATATATTAAAATTCAATGATCAAACCAGAAAGAGGAGATGCGGACTATAAAACTTGTGCCCAAGAGGCTCATAAAAACTTCTCCCCTCAAAACAAATAAAAGAATGTCTAAAAGTCCAGGATTTTACTTCTGTGTTCACCTTAGGGAGCTGCTAAGTGTAACTGTGCTGTATTGGTGCCATGATTGGTGCCCTGGGATTTAGCATGTAATATCAGTACGGTTAGACATCTAATATTCTAGTGGTAAGGTGTCACAGAAGGGAAATGAAAACACTCAAAAATGTAGAGGTGGAAAGTAACTAAGTACATTTACTAAAATATTATACTTAAGTACAATTCTGACGTATTGAGTTTATCCATTTTCTGAGACTAGTATTACTGCGCTACATTTCAGAGGGAAATATTGTACTTTTTACTGCACTACATTTATCTGACAGCTGCAGTTACTATTTGGTTTGCAAAATAAACTTCTGCATGCAAAACATAAAATCTCATGTGTTTTATTTCAAGCTAGACATATGGAGCATGTATGGAGCAGTTAGCGCTACAACATTGAAATACTTCCTAAAGGTTAATGCAGCAGTGATTTAAAGAGAAACTAAACCCAAATGTGAAGCCTGACCTCTAATGGTGAAAAGTAGGGTGCCTGGTCTTTGGTGGCAGGTGATGTCACCTCCCACAGAGAACAACAGTGGTGAGAGATTTGGGTTTGGGTTTTAGATACTCTCCATTCTGCCCAATGACTACTTTTAATCTTCATACCTAAGCACATTTTGCTGCTAAAACGTCTCAGTAACATAGAGAATGCATGACTTTTAAAAGCACGCTATGGTCAACACACAGTCAACTGAAGTGTGGACTGTTGAGACTCAACTGACAAAAACACATGAGAATAAGCACGTAATTTGATGGTTGAGTCTACATGGTTCATCAGACCGACTCTCTGATAGGCTCATTCTACATTTTTTTGTCAGTTGAGTCCAAAGGGTCCTCACTTCAATTTTGCATAGTGCACCTTTAATGGACTGTTTTTCAATTACAGCACTTCTACTTAAGTAAAGGATTTGAGTAGTTTTTCACAGCGCTGCAGAAATGTACATGCAGCAGGACTGTGGATCTAATATGGCTGAAAGCAAGAGGGGCAAAACTCATTTCATCCTCGTCTTTGGCACTGGAGTACTGTAGCGGGTACTTTAAGCCTGCGTGACAAGTGAGCCGGGTAAAGCCCTCTGCAACCTGGTGAATTAGTCATGGCCCGCAGCCATTAGGCCTAATGTCGAATGTCTGTGCTTAATTACCTCTCCACGCCGTAAAGTTGTTTACAGCGCCGAGATGCGCCGCGAAACGAGCACTCGGGGTTACAGGGTGGGGCAAGAGGAGCCCCCACCCTCTCTAAATCACTGGTTACCACATTATACACACTCCCTATCTCTGTTGTGCACACTCACAAATGCAGGCGCACACACACACACAGCGCACACTCGCAGACAGACCGACAAACAGACACGCACAGTCGCAAATACAGCCCGAGGCGGCGCAGAAGTAGGACAAAATCAAGTCGAAATAAAAATAAAACTGTTGTCTACGGTGTATTAAACGGAGTGCACAGTAAACAGCTCCGCCTGTGTGATTTAAGCGGGCGATGATGTCGTTAACAGACGCGGCTGTGCTCCGGTCCGATTCATCCTCTGTACCTCCGCGACGTTTCTAAGAAAACGCGCGGGTTTACAAAAGTTGAGGGCGAAACGGTTTTTGTACTAAGAGGGGGGAAAAATCCACACGAGCACAGTTTATGTACGTGCGGCAAGCTGACCCAATTCTTCCAAGCGTCCCGCATGAGAAGATGTAGGAAAGGAGAGAGGGAGGGGGCAACAAGGAGAGGAGGCACACATAGTACCCATGTGTCAACACTCCTAAGATTTCATTACATATTTAAGAGCGCAGCTAGGTGGGTGGGCGCGATGGAGGGAGAGAAGAAGGAGAGAGAGAGAGAGGGAGGGAGAGAGAGAGGGAGTGAAGGATGACAGGAAGAGAGAGAGGGATGGTGGGTGGGCGAAAGAGAGAAAGAGAGGGGATGGAGAGACTAGAGAAGAGAGAGACGAGAGACTGAGTGAGATGTCCTGCTGCTCTCTCCTCTCTTGATCATTTATACATCATACTGCTCTGTGTGTGTGTGTGTGTGTGTGTGTGTGTGTGTGTGACAGAGGGAGAGAGAGAGATGAAGAGAGTGTGTGGGAGAGCGTGGGGATTCAGTTTCTCTAGTCGTCCCCAGCTCTATTCACAGTGCAGTTTGCAATCGTATGACCCAACCTAATTAGCTGCATGTACCATAAATCATGCATGTGTTTCATGTACACACACACACAGTACAGTAACACACAGTTTCTCTAAGCAGGCAAGACGGATCTACACAAACACCCGACTGAGGCGTCTGAGCAAGAAACACACCAGTAATAGCCCGAATCTTTAAAGGGGCTCTATTACAGTAATTTCCCTAATTCTAATCCTATATTACCAAAGGTATTTCATGGAGATATTTTTAAAAACTGTTTTCGACTGACTGGCTAAGCTTAAAGTTGCTGCATTTTCAAAAGTCTATCTGTTTTTACAGGCAGCTCCCAGTCAAACGCATCACAACCTAATCCTTAATTGGCTTCCAATCAGGTAATTTGCTGCATGTGAACAGGCTGACTTCTCATGCCTTATTTAAACTAGAAGAGCCGCTGTTGTCGACCAATCAGGGTCCAGTATTGTGACTCTCCTGCCTCTGAGGACTTCAGGTTCATTCAATAAATAGCCCACCCTTTAACTGACCTAGATTAATTTGCAACACAGCAATAAATCTCTATTTTAACAAGTCGTTTAGTCATATTCAGTGTTTTAATCTTGTTTTTCTTCAAACAAGTGACAAAATCTGCCAGCAGGATGACATAATCCCACTTGTTTCCAAGGAGGGAGAGAGAGAGAGAGAGGCTAAATGACTTTCCCTTATTTCAGGGAGTTTTTTTCTGGGAACAAGTATAAACATGCTGAAACAAGGCAGAATACAGCAGATCAGCCTACCAGCATCTTAGAAAATTTCAAGAAAAGTTTGGAAGCTGATTAGCATTGGAAACAAGTGGGATTATCTCATCCCACTGCCCGCTTTTTTCACTTGTTTGAAAGGTCCAGACACACCAAACCGACATCAAAGAACTAGCGGCGATGGAGGCCGACTGTCGCCTCGCCTCGCGTCGCCTGTGTCGGGGCCAAAAAGCTGCACTTGAACACACCGCAAAGGCCACAGCCAAAGGCCTGATAAGAAGCTGCAAATGGCACTGGCGTCGTCAGCCCTTGGTCTTTGGGTTGTGGAAGAAGAAAGGAAGAGGCGGAGGAAAAAAGTAAAGAGAAACTAATCACTTCACTAAATGAGTGAAGTCAAAGATACTGCAGCTCAAGGGGCTTTCCTGAACCTGTGTTGAGAGCTGGAGATAAATCAAACTGTTCGGCTCTTTCCTGTTCGGATCCACATGTTGAAGGAACTTATCAGTCCAACGCCTGATGATTACACTGCGCTTCTTGGCAACAGGTAGGCAAGATAAAGGTTTTGCTGCATTTAACATTACAGCACTTTTTCGGTTTTTATATTGTGCTTTTTAAGATTTGTGCTTGCATTTTGCAAAAAGTGCTTGAACTTGCTTGAAACTGAGGTTATACAGTGTGCCAAGTCTACTTACAAACGGGGGACACATCAAATTTTGACAAGTTGACACATTTCCCTTTCTCGTGCGCTGATTCGCTAAGATGAACAGCCAATCAGAACGATCTGCCTCACTGACGGGCTCCACCGCTGATTCAACATGCTCCATCGGCCGAAAACGGTCCGACTAGGGCCAACGGTGTGGGACACACCGCAAAAACTAGGGCCACAGACGCTCACTGACGACCCGACCTGGTTCTTATGAGAAACGAGATTTTAAGACTGAATATCAGACTAAATGACATGCTGCAATGGAGATTTTTGGCGGTGAAAACACAAAGAACCTTGAGTATATCTCTAGTATATTTGAAAGCAAAACCACGACAACTGAACAATATGGGCCTTTCAAAGATCTTTTCTCAAACCTGAATAAAACCATTTGAATAAAATATGACATTGGTTTTGAATTACATGAAGCGTGCTCACTTTACCACCTTGCTCATTTATTCTGCTGGATGCTTCAACAGCCTCGAGAATTCAAACATCACGGAGAAGAAACCTCAAGCACTCCCTTTTAATATTTCCCCCCCCCATATAGACATGCTGAGTATCCAAATGTATTCCACTACGACAGTTTATGGCCAGCTCTGCCGCCTGTAATCTGAACAGATACAGGGACCGCAGACAGACAGAGGCAGCGCTGGCGTCCTGCTGCGTCCGGCCCCGTGTGATCAGTGAACATCAGAACATCGGCATCGCCTCGTACGGCTGCCCGCCGCGGCCGGGACGAGCCGGGTTTATTGGGAGGAGATTTATTGGCTGGCTAGGGGCGAAGGGGGAGGGAGGCAGGGAGGGATCTATAGGGGGAACAGTAGGAGTAATCTGTCAGGAAGACAGGGATTACGGCAGGTGTGCCTAACAATGCTAATGTAAGGCAGAGAGAGAGAGAGAGAGAGCATGAAGAATACTGAGAGAGTAAAAAGTAAGAGGGAAGGGAGGTAGATGGGAGGTACAGCTGATGTAAGGGTATGTTTGCGTGTTTTTAAGGCTTTTTTGGGGGGGCATATTTTAAAATCTGTCTGTTTATCATTCTGTGTCTTGGTGGGAGTGTCTCTTTTCTTGTTTGTGTGTGTTTGACTTACGATTGTGGGCTGGAGAGTGAGAGGGAGACCGCTCCTACCATAATGACCCTTTAGAGAACGACAGTGAGGCTTTCTGGGCGGACACGGTCACATCCTGCTTAAGAGGTGTGTGTGTGTGTTTTTTTTTCCGTATATGTGGAGGAGTGGGTGTGATGAATTGTGAGTAGATGGAGGGAGCTGACAAAGAGGAGCAATGACTCGCAGGGTAAGAGAGAGGTTGCAATGGCTCAAATCGGCGCGGCAGCAGGGACGGAAAGGCCATCAATCACTCTGGCATCTATCGAGTGGGTCTAGGTGTTCCAGCACCGTCCCTGTGGACCGTTAGAGGGACCCTGCATGTTAATTACGGCTATAGGGGCCTTGACATCAGCAAATGAGCCGCGGCCCAACTGGGACATCGTGACCGGACTGGTGGAGTGGCATAACTGCCACTACAGTCAATGTTGGGACAAACAGGCAAATAGTCAAACAGAGGCGAAGGCATTTTCCTGCTCAGGCGCCTCATTGACAAAAACAGAACTGTTCGGTACAGTGTGCTCACTATTTAAAGATTCATGATGCTGGAGGAACATGTCGCCTCTGCTCTCCTCTCCTCTAGTTCTTTCCTTTGCTTTCCTTTCCTTCTCTTCTCTCCTTTCCTTTCCTTTCCTTTCCCTCTCTCCTCTCCCCTCCTGTCCTTTCCTTTCATTCTCTCCTTTCCTTTCTTTTCCTTTCCTTTCCTTCTCTCCCCTCCCGTCCTTTCCTTTCCTTTCCTTTCCTTTCCTTTCCTTTCTTTTCCCTCTCTCTCCTCTTCTACATGCCAGGTCCATCCACAGAAGGTCAGCAGAGGGGGGAAATAAGTGAGCGCTGGAGGGAATAAGCAAACAGAGTCCCACTGCTGCCCACTAATGAATATGAATGAAATGTCTCGCACTGCATCTTGTGTGTGTGTGTGTGTGTGCGTGCGCGCGCTCGTGTATATGTGCGCGCTCGCACGTCTGATGAGCCATTAGCGAAAGAAAGGCAACACCGGTTCACTTTAATCGGCGGCAACGCACACAGACATCAGGGCCACACCACGCTATTAGAGGCATACATCACAGAGGCAGCGGTCCTCAGCATCTCAACACTGTTGTCTCAATCCTAATAAGAGTCGCGTGCCAAGGACAAGAAAACAAGTGGGAACTGCCCC
>OMKZ01032370.1:22772-44273 GCA_900302535.1 Neoniphon sammara | reverse complement strand
TGTAACACTATAAATATAATGTGACAACATAAAAGCAGCCAAGAGTCACTCTGATTAAAGTCCTCCATCTCCACATTGCCCACATTGCTGGTTGGCTGTATTTCCTCTGGATCTTCTTCTTCTACTAATACATTTCCAGCAGCTTGAATGCTAGACCCTTCCACGGATCACAAGCTACTTCTTCTTGATCTGGAGTGGAAATGCAGGGCAGTCATGGCTGCAGCTCAATGGCAGGTCACACGATGTGAACTGGCCAAAGGCAAGCAGTTAAATTATTAATATTAATTGAAACCTCGTTTTGATGAGGCCCTTTTCAAATGCTTTTCAAAAAGGGTGCACGTGCACGTCATGCATAATTATAATATCTATAATAAGGCCAATAATGCCTTGTAAATACATCATAGCACATCATGAATGTGCTTATATCATGACATGGCCATCATAGAAAGGGTTACTACTATTTCTGAAATTTGGCTCTTGGCTCTGAGCGTCGGTTGGCATGGCAGCACACTCATCATCATTGCTGCTGTTGGTGCTGGCAGTAAAGCTAAAATTTGCTTCACTGGAACTCTTTGAGCTCAGAGGCATTGGTAATATTGCTAGCAGCAACACTAACAGTAGCTGATTCTTGGATGATAAAAGCTGTCTACAAAGCTTGAGTTTTCTTATTTTTGGTGAGGAAAATTAGCTTAAAGTCAAGAGGCAATATCTCACTGAAATATGGAAACAGGGAAGTAGGGATGTCAATTAGTACATTTATTAAAGTGCTTAAGGAAATTGCAAAACCAGCCCTGATAGGGTGAGACAGAAAGATAGAGATAGAGAGATGGTCTTCATCAATTTAATTAGCAGCTTTAAGTGCCCTTTGCAAAGCTAAGTGTAATCTTTGACTGTGATCTCTCATTTGACAAACAGGTGACATGAGTTATTCAGTCCTGCTTCATCCAACTGAGGAGCATCTCAATAATCAAGCCTTTCCTATTCTGTACTGATCTCAAGAAGGTCATACATGCCTTCATATCGACGCGCCCGGACTATTGTAACTCGTTGCTAAGCCAAAAAACAGTCACCTTCAGCTTGTGCAAAATGCAGCTGCTAGGCTTTTAACAAACTCAAAGAAATGAGATCATATCACTCCTATCCTAGCCTCTCGTCACTGGTTACCAATCAGTTTAAGAATTGATTTTAAGTTTTTACTAATGACATTCAAAGCCCTTAATGGGTTGGCTCCTAATTACATTGCTGAATTATTAGTCCCTTATGAGCCAAAACGCAGCCTCAGATCCTCAGATGGGTTTCTACTGCCTGTCCCGAAATCCCGATTCAAGACCAAAGGTGACCGGGCGTTTGCTGTTAGGGCCCCACAGCTCTGGAACTCCCTGCCTGAGGATTTGAGTTTTGCAGTGTCAGTAGTATCTTTAAAATCACTTCTTAAAACAGCCTTTTCTTAATGTTATTTAGTGGGTTTTATTGCTTTTGTCTTTTATATTCTGTACCATTTTCTTTATATTTATCATTATTGTTTCTAATCTTCTATTTATCTGGTTTATTTTTTTATTATTATTTTTATGCTACTCCTGCTTCTTGTTTCTTTTGTTACCATTTTATTTCTATATTAGTCCTAAAATGTTTTTAATGTAACATGCTCATGTAAAGCACCTTGTAAAAAGGTGCTCTATACATAAAGTTTATTATTATTATTATTATTATTATTATTATTATTATTATTATTATTATTATAAGGCCTTCCATTCTCTCTGCATTGCATTACACATTGCACTATGCAGAAGTCTATTCATTATAGTGGAACTGTAGCTGGTGATAGAATCATCATTACCCTCAGTGGAGTCAACGATAACCTTAAAAGGTTTATCTTTTTGATTTGTGCGTCATTTGGGGAGCGAGAGGTTTTCTTGACTGGGGGAAAGATTATGGCTTCAGTGCTCAGCATCTTTGAAAATGGACTTGGTTTTCTACGCCTGTGCTGAACAGCCATATGAATCAAGAGATGCATAGGCTTGTAAAGAACTCAGTTGCTGCTAATGTGGCAGTCACCCAAGGGAAAACATTGGCTTTCAACAAAAGCAGGACAGTCAGTGATGTGCCAGTCGTCCTATGCAGTAGGGATTTTTTTTTTTTTTTTTTTTTGCTGGTTCCCTACAAACCCCAGTCTCACATGTCTTGAGTGGATTGTGGATGGCATGAAACCAACAGTAATTATTTCACCCCTTTGAGGAAAAACAGAAGTTTGCCTCAATTCATGAATCTTTTGATCTTTTATAATCACATTATCCAAGTTTGACTTTTGTTAGGTATAAAAATTAGCATGCAAGCATAGTATTTTGTCCTATGGCAAGTACAAGCCTTCAAATACATCACAGCTTTTCTGTTTCAGTTGTATCGTTGCTGGTAGGAAGATTGCATACCCACTTATCTGCATACAAAATTATTTTAGTACAGCTGACATTAAAATGTTTTTTTGGTCTGCTTCCCCAATATCCAATCAGCTGCTAACTGTTTGTAAATTAGACAACAGTGATACACAAAATGCATGGATGTATAGTATGTATGTATTCTGAAAAACAATTTAATATTTAAAAAAGATTGTATCTATATCTACTTCGGTATATTGCATTATTATATTTTAATGATTAGTTTAATATTAGTTTGTAGTCAATTTGCACTATTTTACTTAATTACTTTGTAATTTTTCTGATAATATTCTGTATATATTTGTACAGTCTAGCTGAAAAGTAATCTGCTGAAATAAAAAACTGATCCTGTTTTATCCATGTCCCGAGCCCTCTCTTGGCCTCCCTTAGGCTGGAGACACACTCTGCAAGACCTTTGAAATTTTTTGAAAACACACTGCATCAGACATAACAATGTATTTCACTTCTTTTTTTCTTTTTGGGGGGTCTTTCAGTTGTAAACATGCAGGCAAAGACAACCAACAATGTAATAAATTATGCTGACTCTTGAAAAGCCACTGGCCTCAAGACCTCAGGCCTCAGTGATCCCAGACAAATCATTATGTATTATATGCACATTCATGCTGCATGCATTAACGCACTGAAAAACAAACAAACAAAAAACAAAAAACAAAAAAAACACAAAACTTTGGGTAAAGCTGTGGCTGTAGAGACTCTTAACGTGAGCTGTACACTGTACAGTAGAGCTGGAGGTGAGTATTCAACAAAATTAGAAGAAGATCAGATTAAATTAGATTCATTGTAGGACAGGGGTTCCCAAAGTCAAAGACCTTAAATAGGTATGCAGCATTATCATTAATACAACCTTTTAATACTGTATATCACTTCTGCCTCACCTCAGTGTCAATTGAGCCCATTTAGTGCAGCAGATAAGGGCACATTTTTGAAGAATTCCTCACTTTGCAACACAAGCACCAAAACTGGCATGAATACTCATGTGGAACTACTTTTTCAAAGCCACTTAAACATTAAAGATGGCGGACATTTTTCAGTGTGGCCACCATTGCCTGCCCTGCATACAAAATATGGGAAAATCCTTTGAAGGATGAGACCAGGGACCTTCTGACTTTGGATTGTCAGGATATCACCCATCAAGGCACTGCTGAACTGACTGGCACCCAATGAAAGGGGCAGAATATGCTTGCAAGGATTCAGGGAGAGACTAGTGCAAAGGGTACTGAAGAAAGGCTGTCGCTTCTTGTTCAAGCTCTTCATCTTATACCACAGTGGACAATGTGACCTAAAAGGACTTCTGGCATGAGAATTATTCCCTGAGTGAGAATGGGTAGCTGCATGCCTGTCAGAAGTCTGAGCTCGCTGTAATTCTTCAGGCCCATGCCACAAACCCTGACACTAAGCCAGATCTGATACTACGATCATAGATGGCTGAGTTACATTGATACTCTGACACCACAGAATGCAAAGACATTTGAGGAATACGCACCACTAGAGGTTCTTCCCACTGTACAGCTCTATTCCTCAAAATACAGAAAAACTGACATTGCGTTTGATGTCTGTTGTGCCTCATGTCTGAGGGCAGAAACAGGATCAAGTCAAGGACAAAGGGTGAAACCAAGAGTGACAAGCAAACTGCCAACACACTAGCAAAGTTTCCTGGGACAGAATGACAACAAGACAGAGCTCTTCAGTTTCCTAAGAGACAAAAATTGTACAGATTCAAAGTGGATATCATGACCAAAGAAGACAATGCTCTCAGTAAGTCTGAATGAGGTCATGAGGAAGTGCACACACAGATTTTTGCTTATGCCAGTAAAGAGGGTATCAGAGTTACACTGCCATTCCTTTCGAGGTTTGTCATGCAGCAGCTATGGATCGCAGTGCTTCCCCCAACAAAGAACAACCCCACAGGTTGTTAGTTCTTACCCTGTAATACGACCCACAGAATCGTAGGTTTCATTTAGGTTTCATTTTCGGGTTAATTTCTGCATGTTTATTAATGTGACCATGACGATTAAGGTTCTTACCGTAACCTTACCCTTACCGTAACCCAAACCTTTTCCCAAACATGACCAAGCAGTTTTGGTGCCTAAACATAACCAAACAGCGACCTTTTTGAGAGTTGTCTGTGCGCATACAGCTAAACAGTCCTATTCTAGACCATCTGGAACAGTCCTATTCTGGAAATGATCCTATCCTCTGGGTTGTATTAGAGGGTAGCAACAATCGACCTAGGTGGTCATATGGGTTGGAGGATGTTTTGGTGGATTGCCTATGTCAAGGGCACACCTTGAGGTGGATTCCTGCATGAACCTCTCAGCACATCCAGAGAAGACCAAAGGAATCCTCCTCTTCCGTGCCTTCACTGAGGTGTCATGTTGTGTCCGCCTTACAGGAGAAAGGGAGGATATGTGCATAGAAGAGTTGTGTCAAGAGGCTTCTGTGGTATCAGCCAAGCTAAGAAAATACCTCCAAATGTGGAGGAAAACAACTTGAAGATCCTGAAGAGGTTGATGGTAACTGTGTATGACAAGTCCTGTAAAGCTATGGGTGTCAATGATGCAGGACTTCAGGTTTGCTCTAAAACAGAAGGCTTGTGGAGCCATTCTCTTGACTCAAGCCCTCCTCTTTAGCATACTACGTGTGCAACCGGTTGGGCTGTATCTGGAGTCAGTCGACAGCAAGCCGGCCAGAAAAATGAATGAAGATGAATGAATGAATGAATGAATGAGGATGAATAAAGCAGGGTGACCTGAGGCAGATATTGTCAACAACACTCCCATCCATTACACAGAGCCGCCAACGTCTGACAAAGTGTGGATGCAAGACAGAATGTTGTGTCAGGTGCGATTGTTACCAAACTAGTCTCATCTTGCAAAGAATGCTGGTTATAGATAGGATAATTGTTAATCATGGTGCAATGAATATCATTATGTTTGAGAGTGCTCCTTCATTTGTAAGTCGATCCCAGATATTAAAACTTTTGTTAAAAAGTGGAGATCTCTTATGTTTCTCCATATAATCAGAAGTTGTTGAAAATAAATGAAAGAAGCTTATGAGACATTGACCTCAGCATGTTAACAGTTTGATTCAAAGATCTTCCAAATTGGCCTTCGAGATCAACTTTGATTTTGTTTACAGAGTTTCTATGTTGAGAATGGTGGTCATCTTGAAAATGGCAGCCATTTTTAAGTTTTGATGGGTTGACAGACTTTTTTTTTTTTTTTTACTCGCCGAGTGGGTTAAATCTACCCACTGTGTAAACGTATCAGAGCTTGAGCAATTTTCCCATATCTGCGTAACTAAACACTTTGATTTTCAGTGAGACCCACATAGCACAGGACTTTACTTGTTAATCCTGCACATGTTGGGTTATAAAGGTCAAATGTGCTGCTCAGGTTGAATCTGTAATCTCTGCAAACCTTAAGTCCCAACCATGCCATTCCTGTCAGACTGATGGGAAAACCTAGTGTAAATCGGCCCAATAATCCTCTAGGGTGAAGGTAATCCTGCAGGGAGTTCCATATCTTGCCCTTTCTGGGCCATGTCCTTATCTTGGAAGAAGGTCTTTTTTAACTTTCTAAAACTTTTACTTTATGAGCATGAAGTAATATTTATGTTCCCTCCTTCTTTTCACAGCTACATTTCACCTCTGATTTTATCCTGTCCTGCTGTGTCTGCAATGCTGGTTCTGATATGCCTGTGCAGCCTGACGTGCTTCAGTCATCGGCATCAATTTCTCTCCTCTCTCACCTCCTCTAACACTCAGTACAGTTTTGCTCAGCTGTTAAGTCTTAGCTAAGACTGCTGCCTGTTGTTACACATTTAGCATTCCCTCCAAACAGCTCTCGTCGTGATGCGTGATGTTTCTTCTTCACTGTTTCTTGTGGCTATCTGTATGGAGCCGCGCATTCTTCCACCACATGTGGTGGAAGAATGTGTTATTGATTTTCTGAACACTCTTTCATTTATTATGGTTAACCATGAAAGTGGTGGTAGCACAGAGGCTCCTGGTGATGGATACCTGTGCTCGGATGGTGAATAAATCACCCAGTTACTATACATCCAAGCTAGAGCTTTGATTTATTTGCGGGTCAATCGATTAACCAGCCAAAAGAAAACCAGCATCAACAACAACAAAACAAAAACTCCCACTGCAATCTCACCCCAGCAGTCCAGTAATCTGGTTACTCCTGCAGTCTCATTAAAATCCTCCAATTCTGAATCATCGATCAATGTCTGGTTCATAGTAAACACATAGCCATACATTATATGCATAACCAACAATACTCACTGTACACTAATTCAGTTTATTAAGATTCCAGCTCATTCCACAAAATCTAAAACGCACAAACAATTCCATTCCATTTCACTTGTTTTGCTGCCACAGAGGGAAACAAGCCAGACAAATATTCAGACTGAGGTCCGTCACCTACTGCTGATTCCCGTGAGACAGGCTGTTAAACTGTACCCTGCTATTCAGTGTTCAATTGCTCTCAACCTCACACCTGTGATTTCAGCAATGACAACAATCACAAGAAATTATGTACACGTAAACACAAATCCTTTCTACTCTCATCAAACCAAAAATGAGTTTTTGTGGAGGACAGTATTGAGGCAACAGAGAAGCACTTCATGTGCAATAGGCGCCCTTGTGGGAAAACAGGGTGGCAAAAGAAACCTCAGCCTTGCTTCAGCCTTCAGTCTGCAAGATATTAGTGTGCATCAGCTCTGTAATAACTCTTGGTTTGCCCTCTAACAAAGACAATTCAAATATCAGCGCGACATAAAATATGTCAGCCAGCACTGAGAAACACTTTGAACTGTTTGAAAAGATAATTAGCCCAGTTAGAACATATAAAGCCCAGATCCCAGCTCCTCATCATCAGAGCTGTCATCCATCAACCAAAAAAACATGACGGCTGAGGAAAACAAGCAGTATTGCTTTGTGATGAACATGTTTTCAAGAGAGCCTTGTGGCATATTTCCACCTGACAGCGGTAAACCCTTGGCTTGACCCCATGACTGACGGCTCCTTTGGGTGACTGAGGGGAGGCTGGGAGGACCGGCACCACAGAGGCTCAGAAATAAATTTGAAGTGACAGGAAGAAAGTGTGCTGTGGCACTAATGTCACCCGAGAACTGGCATCCAGCTACACAGGACCTTGCAACCCAACATGTGTGCAGCTGAAGCTCCCCACCCCCTGTAACAAAGATGGTGTAGTAACAAACCCTATTAAAACCAGACTGTGTTGTGGTAATGTGGTGGATGCCTCCTGCAAGTAGGGGAGAATGGGGTAAAATGAACCACTTTGCATTTTATGCATCTACAGCAAAATACAACAAACAATAATTTCTGTGTATACCTGTTACATTGTTTGCTACAACGCATTATGTAATAACAACACATTTTGTAATAACTCTCCAAAATGTAATACATTTTCCCTCTATTATGTAATAACGCCCACATTTTGTAATAACTTGGCACATTTTGTAATAAACCCCTTGAACACAAATTGCAATACATTTTTCCACATTTTGTAATAATTTATTACATAATGTAGTAAATTACTTCATTTTCTCCCCCCAGAAAAGTGCAACTCTTGCATTATGTAATAATCACCGCTTTATGTAATAAGCACAAAATGTGGTAAAATTTATTACATTTTGCTTTCAAACGGTTTATTACAAAATGCAGCAAGTTCTTACAAAATGCAGGTGCTATTATATAATAGAGGGAACATTTATTCCATTTTGGAAAGTCATTACAAAATGTGTCATCATTACATAATGCATGGTTACCTGTAGGAGAACGTCGCCCCACTATAGAACTTAAGACCATAGCTGTTGTCCTTCTCAGTCCTTTCACAAGAGCTTTTTTCTGGCACACAGGGCCAGACAATCAGTCTCTTCATTCCTCCAAGGAGGCTGCATTATTCACTCTCACAGCAGCAATGTAAATGATGTTTACTCCAACATCCCAGGGATGATTTCTCTTATTTTCTAAAGAATAACAATGCACAACTTGGCTCACCACAATGTATATGCAGTGTGTGTGGGTGTGTGTGTGCATGCATGCTTGTGATACTGTTCCTCTGTCGATTTCCTCATCAGTTCATCTCTTCAGTGTCATTCTGCCTTTCTTTTTTTCCTTTGCCGCTGATTCAATTGATTAGCTGCTCTTTTTTAGGTTTTCCAAGGGGGCTGAACTATGGAGAGAATTAGGGGACTAAAGATATACATTCAGAGATGACAGTCCACAAATATGTAATGCACATACACATGAACACAAGACAATTTCCACTGAAAAATACATAAATGAAAAACATTATGCATAAAACGTTTTTTCCACTTGACTTGTAAACAGATTTTTAAACAAACATTAATGGGATCAGAAATACTGAAACCTATTTTATAGAAGACAGTAATCCTAGGTGTTACCTCCATGTACAAGTGCATGTGTTTTTCTACCCATGTTTTAGGAGTTAAATCAGCAATTCTCTTTCTCCCAGGTTAAAGAAAATAAACAAATTTAAAAAATCAAAAGTAGGAAAATTTCTTTGGGTGTTTAGTAGTGTTGTACTCTGTGTAGTCACACTGATTTAGTCACTTCTCCATATCACTGTGGTAGGCAGAACTAAAACTGGGGGCATTGAAATGCTTTAAACAGCAGTGAAGTAAATGCATCTTTTGTGGGAACATATTTACATATTTTCCAATTAAAATTGTCTTTGTGGATGAAAATATATTTGTTTCTGCCCTTGCATTTATTTGTGGATTTTTGTCACTTTGGCTTTATGTTAGGGAATGGTAAAAGGATAAATGAATACCTTTTCTTAAGTGGAGGGAAATAAATATTAAAAACAACAACCGTTTTTATTTTTTTATTTTTTTGTTACCACATTTTCAAGGCCAAATCCAGCACATTCCTTGTTGAATCTGCATTTGTGGATCATCATTAATTTCATTTCACTTATAATCTTTTAATAAACATTGTAATCTAGTTGTCTTATAAAACATTCAAAAATAGCTGCCATGTTCTTGAACAAAATCCAGATTTGGCTCATTTATTGACACATTTTTCCCCTAAGATGCAGGCATAAATGACAATGGAGGATACAGAAAGCTGAAAGCAGGTGTCTGGTGATGATGATGATGATGATGATGATGATGATGATGATGATGATGATGATGATGATGATGTTGGTGATGATGTGGATTACATTTTCCAGACATAGTTCAAGGTCACTCAGCCTTTGAGATGGCAAAAGTATGAGATGGTAAAAGTAAATTAATAAACTATACTGAGTGATCAGTGTCCTCTGATGAAACATTTCTATCATGATCCAAAGGATCCTTTGTGAAAACCATATGCAATGCATATGGAAACCATATGTGTCGTGACAATGTCAATCACCAGCTCTAATGCAAAGATAACGTATGGAAAATCGTGGAGCAGTCACTGAGACAGCGCTGATGAAATGAAATTTCTCATGGAAAAAGAGTACATATGATCCTTCTAACCAACACAGATCCAAACTGTGCAGAATCTATTTAAAGAAAAAAAAAAGTGCTCTGAAGCCCAAAGCTTTATGGATGATGGATGATCACACTTGATTTTGGTGTTTGCAGTTTCATGGATTTACCTCAGCTACCTCTTTGAAAGAAGCTCCTGTACGTTTAGTGCTACTGGCAAAGATGCCTATGGCTTATGGTTTAAGCTGCTTCAATGCTCAGTGAACCATTCATTGACTGCTCATGCCCTGTAGCACTGCCATCCAGAAACAGAGCACTCAAATCATGATAGAGATGCTGTGACACAGCATGAAGGTGAGATCACTCACAATATTTTATTTTTTATTTTACCTTCAACGTTTTGTCAAAAAGGTACAGCCCTAGTGTCAAAATGTACAACTCTGTATCTTCTGTCATAGCATAGGTAAATCCATAGCTTGTTGTATGGTTTGGCTGTGTCAGCTGTTTAAAAGCTGTCAGGCTTTCAAAAAAGGCAGCTTCAACTTCACTCTCTCTCATAATTGGCTAAAATGCTAACATCAAGCATTTGCTCAATAGCCCGAAATCCTGTGTAGAGTAGGGGTAGGCATGTGATGAAAGTGTCCTTTGAAAGGCAAGTAACATGCCAGCTTACACTTTCAAAAGCTATAAACATGGAGTCATGAGTGAAAAGAATAACATTAGGGTAGCTAGCTAATGCTACAGGCAATCTGATCTGCAGCTCCAACCCATGTGACAATATGTTTGATGAGGTTAGGTAACGTGCATGGACCAGGCACTGTTGCAACCTTGTTAGCTAACATTAATGTTGGTATATATAGCAAGATTAAATCTGACATTTCAAGCAGATATTAGCAAAAGCATGATGATAAGCTTCAAAATGGAAACCAATGCTAACCTAAAACTGTACTTCCAGGGTAAATAAACAAAGTACTAATTTAATTAAAGGATCTATGCCAATGCCATGAAACAACTTCACCCTAGTATTGACTGATAGAGGATAAAGTTTTTCAAGGGTGGGGGGTTTGTGAACTATATCTCCATAGGAAGCTAAGCAAAAGGGACAGAATGGTCCAGTGACGTCAGTGTGTGCAGGCAGGACTGGCACAAGCAGTTCTGCTGCTCTAGGCAAAAAACAATTATGCCGCTCCTCTATTTGGAACGTACCATACCAGCAAAGGCCAATATGCCATATACATAAAGCAAATAATCCAGTGCAACGCCAGTGTGATCAAAGTGTCAAAAATATCAAAGTATGTATGATGCAATATGCGGGCATTTTGCAGATCCATATATGAATAATTCACCAATAATAAAATAATTTACAGCAGTCATGACAGCACGTATAGCTATTTCCAAATAATCCAATTTCAGCTCCTCAAAATAAATAATGCCAGTGCAAATCTACACCACTTTCTAATGTGCATCAACATGTGCAAAAAAATGTGCGCAAACACGTCATCCACAACTTCAACGACTACAGAGCAAATAAAGCTTATCCTCCTACACAGCGGGCCTTAATCGCAGGCCATATTTCCTTATCCTCATATTTCCCCACACAGTGCAACCCAGAGCCACCCAATCTGGCAACACTGATCAAAATCAGTGTCAGTAGGCCAGGCTACCATTGGCTCATGAGAGCTGGGGGGTGGGAGATGGGGGAGCGAGGTGGCTGCAGGTGCAGTGTGATTGACACATTCCTCAGCAATTCACTGTGCTTACAGAAAGTGTAGCCTAGCAAGCATGCAGTTAGTGCTATTGGTTACTCCGCAATTTTGCTCATGAATGGCAGGCCCTCATTTCGCTGTCCTTGCCAAAGTGCCGCTCTAGGCAATTGCCTAGTTCACCTATGTGGACACATCAGCGCTGTGTGCAGGCTAACCTGGAAGTTAGCCCACCATACTTTGCTTGCCATGGCCCCATGGCAAGTGATTAGATACGTAATTTATTCATAATTTTTGTATTGTGATACTTTGTTTACTCTTTCTGATATTCATGAGTTTTTAAGTCCTTACATTTTCCTTCCTTGCCTTATTGGGTTGGAAGAGATCACACTACCAGCATGGCTGCTATACATTGAGAATTTGCATTCAAAATGAAGTAAAACAGTGAGCTTTAAGAGGGCAGAACTAGAATTCTTAATTTTTTCATATATAAACCCTAGCACACTCTTACCTTTAAAAGAATACATCAACATTTTGGGTAACTTACCCAGACTGAGACAAGATGTTCAATGTTCGATACCATACCTCTGTACGTACTGTACTGTAGGCTAATGACTCCTGTAGACTTCAAGTCTTTATGCTAAACTAACACGAAATGCTAACTATAGGAACCGAACCAGTGGACAGACAGGGGTGAAAATGGCATTGAACATCTTGTCTCAGTCAGGGTAAGTCAGGAAAAGGGCATTTTGCCCAAAAAGGAAATGGAGTATTCCTTTAAATGGAGAATGAATTGTCTGAAAAAAATTCATTGCAGGTTTTACTGTTTTTATGTAGCTATGCTCAGGCAGGAACCGTTGTCATATCAGCAAACCATTGCATCAGTGTAACACTATTTACAAAGTCTTTTAAGCAACACACTGGGTGTTATGGTATTGTCTTACCTCCTTATTAAATTCCATGCTTGTATTGAGGCTTCCTTCATGGCTCATTGCTTCCGCTGATACTGTACAATAGGTTATACACCCCCTGCTTGAAGTACCATCAACCATGTGTATTTCATCACGCTGTGCCCTGTGAATGCCTCTACAGCTGTATTATATGCAGCTAATATGATGTTTACTGTAAACATCCGCCGTACACTGCAGGCAACACTGATGAAAGCAAACAAAGTGGCGGAGTCAGTCAGTGAGACTGACAGGACCTTTGCTATCAGCTGCTGTAGCACTGTACCAACTAATGTTTTTCTTTATGGGAATATGCATGGTTTCACAGAGGCAGAATAACATGGCATTAAAGTCAGAGCAACAGCCCATAATACAAGTTATTTCACATAAATATGCTCTTGTCCAGAGGCAGAAACGTATAACTTTATAACCTCTATCCTTACCTCTTATTTCTGTTCCTACCAGGGCACTACAGTGTGATTCTTGCACCTCTTACCATTGGTTGCATGTAATGTTGATAATCTAGGAATTGTATGGCCATTGTAAGTCACTCTGGATGGAGTCAGGTAAGTGACTATCTAACAGCTGAGACTGGTACATGGGCGATAACACAGTGTCTATCAGAGGGGCGCTGAAATGAAACCAAGAATATCAGCGATATCAGTCGACTTCATGGAAACCCAGGAATTCCAACAATGCCAACAGTGGTCCCCATCATACGTTTGATTAGCTTTATTTCACAGGCATGACGAAAAAACTAATTTCTCAGCACAGCGGCAATGGAGTGGAACAACCTGCTTAATGAAATGAATACTAATTCAGACTCCAGCAGAGGCCTCCAGAGTTGATTGAAAAACGTCACTTGAGCAAAAAGTAGGTAAGAGGTAGTTGTACCAGATGTTTTTTTTTATTTTTATTTTGTCCCAGAAAATTTTATTTATTTTTTTTCTATTTGTATGTACTATGTGTATGTTTACTTCTATATGTGCCGGAATCTGCAACATCCTGTCAATCCTGTCATCCCGTCAATCACCACACTGTTGTGGATGTATTTTCCTCAGGGCTAACACACCAACCTGTGACAGACTCTTAAAACAGAATAACAGAGCAAGCTGTGTTGACTTTTTTTTTGCCAAAGCCCATCTCAGCAGGGTCATACTGTGCACAATTAGTTACCACACCCACACTAACTGTCACCAGACATTTCCATCCAGAGCAACCACAAGTTAGTTAAAGGTTAGCGGAGGGTTTCTGACATTGTTTGGTGTCATCTGTTCCCCTGCAGGACCTTGTGTAATTTCAGTTTCGACACTTTGACCTTCTAGGACAGACACATGTGCCCTTTATATAGATGGACAGTAACACTGATGGCATAGTCATACTTTTAATGGTGAGGCTGAATGCGCCAAGACCCTCCATCATGTGTTGGTCCATCCAGGAAAGTAGTGCCTGGTCAGAGATAAAAACAAGATAAAAACACAATACCGAAGTTTTAAAGGACTGAGTGGGAATACTTTTGGGCAAAATAGTCTTTTTCCGACTTACCCAGACTGAGACAAGATGTTTGATATCATTTTCAGCTCTGTACATCCACTGGTTAAGTTCCAATTGTTAGCATTTTGTGTTAGCTTAACACCTAACTTCTAAAAACGACACTTTTTTTTTTGTTTTGTTTTGTTTGTTGTTTTAATTCCAAGACATGTATTTCAAATGCACGATACATCGTGTAAATAAGAAAGGTTCGGAGTTGATGTGGGTTTTATTTTTTCCACTTTGACTGAGCTAGGCTAAAAACTCCTATAGACTTTTAAGTCTTTATACTAAGCTAACTCGAAATGCTACCCATAGGAACCAAACCAGTGGACGTACAGAGGTGAAAATGGTATCGAACATCTTGTCTCAGTCTAGGTAAGTCGGAAAAAGGGTATTTTCCCCAAAACATTGGAGTATTCCTTTAAACTACATAAGCAGTGAATAACCCTTAACATCAAAGGGGAATATTAGATATCTATATTTATGTTACTAGATCTATCTAGTGTTTATACTGTATTTACAGGATCTACACTGTATAAACATATTACATATCTGTGCATTCTATGGATAGAGGTCTGTACATAGGTGACAGCGATACATACATAAACCCTTTTCTTACTAATTTCTACACATTCAACAGTATTATTTGTTTGCCTCACTTCTGGCCTGCACCAAATCAATAAGGCTGGACTATTTTTGAATTATCACAGAGGGAGATTGAACTTGACAGCATGACAGCATAAGACTTGATAGTTCAATTTTGGGAAAAATGCTTGCATATTTACTTATACTTCTGTTACTTTCTGAGATAACAGAGAATGGCATTTGATTTGATTTTTATCCAGGACAATCAGTCCCCCCTGGTGAGCTACATAAGATGAGGTAAGGTCTTTTTTTTTTCAGGTATTACACTTAAATTACACCAAAAAAGCTGCGTCTGGGTTGGCAATACTGAAAGCCCAGTACCACAAGCAAACATTTTGTTCTACAGGCCCCATGTGATTTTTAACTTAAAAAAAAAAAAACTTTTTATTGATTTGTCTATTTATCAAAAGCGTCTTTCAACAAAGACAAGAAAGTCTCTTACAAAACACTTCTTTCCCCAACTTTACCTGGTGCTTTCCACAAAACTTCACAGACTGCTTTGTCAACATGCTAGCTGATAATTTATTCAAACACTCATTTATTTAAATGCTTTTCTTGGTGTGTTTATAGATTTCAATGTTTTATTTTATTTTATTTTTTAAGAAATGGGCAAAAGTACTTTCCAGTACACATGCATTTTTTTTAATTGTAATTGTACAATAATAAAATACAGTAACAATAATTTGACTGTTTTGTATTTACTGGATTGAACTCTGATCTCATCAACTAAAATGTGCTCCAATGTGGAAAGTGTTCCATGTTTTACAAGTTATGGCATATTGTGAAAAGAACAGAGTCATACAACAAATTAAAAAATAATTTGTGAACTTTCAAACTCACTTTTCACATGTGATTCCTCCCCTCAAGAAAAATAAATAATGGCCGTGGCACTGGATCGGTCAGTCAGTTAACATCGTGTTGCTAAAGGCACGCAACCTTCCCAAGTTGTCTGAAACAATACGTTTGAACACTGAAAAGAGCAAAAGAATGACCGACAAAATGAATCTCTTATATTTCTCATTTTCCTGCTTTGCCTATACTTTATACTTGCCTATGGAAAGCCTTGAGCTAAAAAGCAAGAAAGAGTTCTGTTACAGGCGCCAGGAGTAGGGCCTGGCCTGCAGAATCTGCCAGGCCTGCCAGGCTGGTTTCTGAATAAAAGTGAAATAATGAGACGGGAGAAATTCAGTGACTTCTCTTTTCTTTCGCTTCTGCTGTTCTTTATTAACTCAGACATATTTGTTTTTTCCCCATGCATCCACAGCATTTCAGAAATAATCCATATACATTTATATTTATTTTCTTTTTACATACTTCGATTTACTCAACCAATTAATTATACACTTTCCCAAACTACAGCTCAGACTAACAGTGACTGAACCTTAGATTAACTGGATTAAATTCCAATGTGAAAGCCCACTAAGGCTCAAGGGAAAACTTTCCACATTATCTCTGTAATGATATCCATTACTTCAGTATAAAGACATTTCCATGCCCATCACTCATAACAACGTAAGAAAATAACAATTTCCATTGTTATATTTGGTTAATCAGTACACCCAAAATAGTAGGCACTGTCCTTCGTTTGGTACTATTATCCATTAGTATAGCTTTAACAACAAGTTCAGCTAGCGAGGCATAATATGAAGCTACTACAAGGTTATGGTGCTTTAAAACAGATAAACTAAAATACTAAAATTTTACATCGGGAACATTTTGCGAAGTAAGGAGTCTCATTCACCATGTAACTTAAACAACAGAAGAGCCATGAAGTATACACAATATGTAGCTAGTCTTTTTACTGAAGCCTACTAGCCGCCATTAACTTTAGCATCACCATTATCATGAATTCAAAACAAATTACACATCTTTCTGTACCGAATACCAGGAGATACTTGTTTTAATTGCATATTGAAATGTTTTTGATCACTGTGGTGTCCTTACAGAAGATATCAACCTGAATAAAAGTGAAATAATGAGACGGGAGAAATTGAGTGACTTCTCTGTTCTCTCGCTTCCGTTGTTCTGAAGTCAAGAGCTTTACCAGGTACAACTGCCATCTCAGAGAGGGAAAACGCCACCTTGTAGCGAAAACTCGCAACACACTCCACAAGGACCAGACTCGTATACATTAATACAAACTTTCTCTACATTTACCTCACATAATGTGACCATACTTTTCTGTGTGTCACAGTACATTGCTTGAACTCAAAAGTGGCTGAAACTCCATGAACCAGTCTAAAGCCCAGGTTCCAATTTTAGACAGCTTCAACTTGTGCAGCCTCAAAGTGGAGAAAGTTGAAGAGAAGCATGTCTTTGATCATGTCCCCCCCAGCCCCCCCTCCCGGCTTTCTGGGAGACACAGGGGCTGCGGGAGGTGATGCATGTCACTAATACCAATGTGATCGATCTTGATTTGCAACCCCTCTTCCACTTCAACGTGTCGCAAGAGCTTCAGGTCCTATTTATGCCCACTATGGGACTGCTTTGTGCAGTAAGCAAAGTGCTCTGAGCCTCTGTGCCATAAAACTTTCCTGCATGCATTGGAGACATTATTCATCTTAATGAAGTGTCAGTGCAAAGGCCTATGGTTAAAAATACGATACAATACGATAATAAGTTGACCAAGCCTTTTGACAATTTGTAATACCCATGACAAAGGCCCGAGACTGCTGTGTGTGTGTGTGTGTGCGCGCGCGCACATGCTAAGACGTTAATATTGTATATCTTTGCATCTTTGGCTGGTAATTTCATTCCTCAAAATTCCATGCATCACCACATGTGGACTGTTTAAATTGCCTGTTCTCAAGTCTTTATAATCACTGTTATTTAAGTGCAGCAGTATTCTATTATATCTATAGTGTTCTATTATTTATACAGTAGGAAGCTTTGTCTCTGAATTTACTTTTGCCTCACGGTAAGAAAGAGGGCTTAGGGCAAAGGTTTAAGTCGTGTTCCCATGCCTGCTCTTGCTTAATGAACCGAACATGGCTTGTGACAACATGTCAATACACATGTGTATCTGGACATTGTGTACATTCAGAGTGTTTGGACCTTGGTGTCATCCCCTTCCCATCCATTAATGACCAAATTCACTGTACAGTCTCTCTTGGAATACTTAGTAAATTGTTTTTAAAGTTCAATATGTTGGTGGCACATCTATCCAGGGAATAGCCTTTGTAATTCAATCTTCATTAATTGTATTGCTGAAGGATGCATAGGGTTTACTCTGTCTATCTGTCTGCAAAACATGGCCGGTCTTCTGTGTTGTGCTTGAGCTGATGCTTTGCTACTCTAATTCCTGTGTTATCAGGCTGTCCCTCTGGTTCCTGCTGACCGATTGCGCTGCTTGAAAAACACTCATAGGCCTTAGAATGTCGTGTCATCATTCGTCTCTGATTCGTTAGCATTTCTGCAACTTCAAGATCAAAAAAATAGGAGAAATGCACATTTTTTAAATTATTTATTTATTTTTTGTTTTACAACTAAACACTATTGGTGTAGTTTACAAAAAACAAATTGCTAATGGCCAACTGGTTAGCCACCCGTGGCTAACCAGGTTTTTTTTTTTGTGGCTCAGCAGCAAGCTAGAATGATTCTAGTTGTAAATTTATCAGGCAAAGGCAGTCGGAGAACAGGCAGCAATGTTTTAATGTAACAGGAAAATGATTATTTGGGTTGGAAAATGGCAGCAGGATTCAGTGGATCCAGTCCCATTTAAGAGGGAAACATGCAGAAACATGTCCAAGTTTTGAACAGCAGCTTAAATCACACATTGTGACAGGGATGATTATGTAAAAAAAATATGGATTTAGAGAAAATGTGTTGGATCCAGAATTCCGTATTCAGGTTTGTAGTCAACATGATATCAGACTTCTGAGGCCTGTAGCCCATGTACCTTATTCTACTATTTTTTTCTACTGCACCGTGGACTGCGTGGTGGCAGAATTTCAGTCAACTCATCTGCAGCCTGCACCTTTAACAGCGTTGATCAATCATCAGTGTTTTAATGTATTAATCATAAATAAGTAGACATCATCACAGCACTTCCTGTTCCAGAGGTGGAACTATGCTTTAACTTGAAAGAGCTGACTAGCTCTTCATATATTCAACAAACCTCCCTGCTCTATCGGCAGACCTCAATACCAGTGTGATTTTTCAGCGGCTTATACATGGCAGCAAATATAAACTGCCAGAAACTTGGATTGAGTTTACTTTCTACGAAGCTTGTGTCATGTACCTGAAATTTTAACACCCGCTTGGTCGACGCTGTTTGCCTTTTCCCTCCCTATTCACTCTAAAATGTGTATTTATTGCAATGTTTTGCAGATGATGTAATCTTAGAACTCTTCCCTGTGTTTTGTAACTGCATGCCATTTCCCTCAATTTTCCATCTTTAATGAAACCCACAGCTCACTAAATGTGTTCCTTTGCTCAGCTCTGCTTCGGCATATTTTACCTTTGCATAAATTGAGTCATTTTTCCACATTTCCTATTCACTCCATAATATCAGCCTTTCATTTGCGAGGGAGTCATCTCAGGCCCACTTTTCACAGACAGAGCAAATATCAGACTCTTGCAAGCAAAAGGCCTGTGAGACTTAGTGTGCTTGTGTAATTCTTAGTGCTTTTCCGCTGTATGTCTATCATTAAAAAAAACACATTGTGATTCAGTTGTAGAGCTTGTTTCAAATTATCCATTTGGGGTTAAATGCTGAAGGTGGCATGGCCATGTGCTTGAGATTACTGGGTGTCTGAGCCTTAGAGGTCGCCTAGAGGGCATTGGCTTTTCGGTACCAGCCATTTGTCTGAGCTGCTCCTCTTTGTTTAGACGCCTGAATGAATGCTATTCCTTAGATCTCTCACAGTGAGTAATAACTTAGGTGGGAGCCTTTCTTCATTTCTTCACACCTCCCTGAACTCGATAAGCACAGTTACCTTGCATACTTCAAACAGGTCCATACCCTTGTCTGGACTCTTTTACAGTCCCTTATAATTTATACAAGTAGGAAACAACACCTTGTAATTTTACAGCCTGTCTTCCTGATTTGTTAGGCGTATACTGTTGAAGCGTGTCATTATGTGTTTGACTGATTAAAATTACCGAGCTGTAATGCCACCTATCCTTCAAATGCTGACAGCGAACCAATTTCCGACCAGGGCAAACCAACAACTTCATTGACAGACAATGACAAAGACATGCTGATTGATAGAGATGCACAGCTGTTGTTACTGCACATGACAATGTTGGGATTCAACTGATGAATAATTTTCCTGTTCAAGCAGCCCCATAATTCAACCTTTGTAATCAAGCATATGAGCGGCAAACATGTCCATGCTGCGATTAGGAGGCAACGCAGCTCATAAACTGGTGGTCGGGGGGTTTTTCCCATGCTAATCTGATCCCTAGACCCATCCTAATGTCAAACTCCAAGCTTTATGACGAGCTGCAATACCCATGATGGAGGCTTGGCATGATCAGGCACGCTTGGTTTCTTCTTTCTGTTAAAATCAGCTACGTTTTCCTTTTATCTTTCTCCAAGTCCAGCCCTCAGAGAGAGACCTCAAATACTACAAAGCAGGAAAGTAGAACATGGTCAGTGGAGATGGCCCAGGGACACTACAAAGTAAGACACTCCAGTCCAAACAGCCACAAAAGGAACCTTAGATGTCCAGAGATGTGTATAAGTCCTCTCAGTTGGGATCTGATATGACTGCCTTCAAAAGCAAACTTTACTGTCACAGTGGACACAACTCTCAACTTCAGTTTTTGCTGCAGGTGCTGTTTATAGTTTGCAAAACACACTGCAGAAGATAGGTCAGAGAGCAGGCAGTTCTGAGACTGCATTATTTAAAACTCGATGCACCACTTTCATATTTCTAGTGGACAACGGTGTACATTATGCAGAGGTACGGTATGTCAAATAGGGCTCGCAAACATTCCACATTCACTCATAAATAATGGTTCTAGTAGTCATGCAGCAACAATGTGGACTAGCAACACAAAAACTTTTCAAAAAAAGAGTTAATCCCATGCTTTCAAAATGTCATAATACTGCAAAAGCACTCATTTCCAGTCCACTCTGCAATTTCTGCCACATTAGCCAGAAAAAGAGATGCATACCAAATCACCTGCAGATGGGCACAAATACATCAAAAAGTATGTTGTTACAAATTACAAATACTTGCTCATCAAATTTAACAAAATAAAATACAAAATACTGATCTGAGAAAATGTATTTAATTAAAATACAAGTAATTTGTAATTTTAAAATACAAAAATATATTCTGTACAAAGTGATATTATCATGTTTTAGACATTTAGTATCCTCAATATAGGTCTGGCCTTAACCCCCCTACATTGAAAAGATGAGCTCTGTCTTTCCCACATCATAGATTTGAAGTGGCCAAGCAGGATGTCTAAGAGGTGGGAGGCTGTGAATTCAGGGATGCATACTGAGTGGTTTCTGTCAGTCAAGGCGACCACTGACTGACTGAGTGAACAGCCAATTGAAATGCTAAAAGAATTAGAAAATTCAAATTAGAAATAAAGGCTTCTCACAAACAAAAGCCTACTTGCAATAAAGGTCTGGTACTTGAGGAGTTAATTTCTGAATTTGTACTTTACTTGAGTATATAGTACGGCTGCCCCCAAATAGTCGACCAAATGTTGCAGAAAAAAACAAAAAACAAACTCCATTCCGGAGCTGCAACTTTAAGTCTAGCGCTTTTAATTTGAAATCACGGA